>BPLR01000723.1:0-40418 GCA_021605095.1 Caerostris extrusa
GTTTTCTTCTCTTTGCTAACGATAACAAGAACTGTTTCCAAGCAAACATGCAACCTTTTTTCTCTCACTACCAAAACTCTTTCATTCCATGATGGGGTTTATTTGATTCTTTCATGATGGATATGATTTTTTTTCTATATCTTATCACACGGCCCAGTATTAAAAAGATGACCTTTTGAACACCCAATCATTTTAATCAATGTTGTAGAATAGGGTTCTAGATTTGTTTCACTTGCACACAAAAGATATTTTTCTTTACGTGAGAATACAATTTTTATTTCTTTAAAGGATAACTTCCTATAAAAATTAAAACAATAAATTTCATTTATTATACACATTTTACATAGTGCAGAAGAAAGAATGAATTTGCATGTGTTTAAGGAATATTATAATTACATCCATTTAATTATGAAGAAAATCAAAGTTTTCAAAAAACTTCTTTATACGTTTATAATGTATACAATATCTTAGTTAAGTATAAATTTGATACAGCTGTATCATCAATTGTAACTGCATATTTGAACGTCTACGTATATTTGAGTATTTTATTTCCCTAATGCAGCTGGCAAATATTAGAAATTTATCTTTATGCCATAAGCAAGTGCTGCAGCAACGTTACTGATTTAGCACTACCCAGGGGGCACGTGTAGCTTGAAGATATGCTACGGACTAATTCCATCCCCTCAACGCTCTGCGATCATATTGGATCGGGACATACGGTTTAATGTAGATTCCGAACGACTACAAATGTCCATGACACCGACGCCGGGACTCTCAACCCGAAACCTGTGGTATCGTGTGCCAGAGTGTTAGCCACACAGTCCTCAGGCCCCCCATTATAGAGGAAGTACAGCTCAACCTGCGCTCCCTGCTAGGAAATGTTTGGTTTAATGTCTCTCCTCAAGAGAGGAAATATATTTAAACATCCCAGCGCATTAGTTGGTCTACAGATTCCCACCTGGAAAAGTGTATTTGGCCACCCAAGTAGTGAGTTTTCGGCTTGAAGTGAAGAGTCTAAAATTACCTGTCTTTAAATGTGTTGAATATTGTATTCTCTAATTGTATGTATGCGGCGTTTGTGCGTGTGTCAATAAAGCTGTGATTTCTCCAATCTGTGCCTCAGGTATCTCAACCCAACCTCACCCAGTTACCATCTGGTTGCCCAATTGCACACTGCATATTTCATTTTCCACTACAATACAATTTGCTTTGCTTAGATACTTGCTTATTTGAGCAAAAATCTAGAAATCATTTCATTGGTATTTCTTTCACTTCACAAGCATTTCATTCTATCGAGCAAACTCACCACACATAAATATCTTATGACTGAAAAGATCCCAACATATGTTACACTTTATTTCGAAAGAGTTTCGCTATGTACTCAGCGGTGGAGTAAATATGTTTCGCGGACTTTTCTTCAATCCTTTCCGCCGTCGTTCGATAACTTTTCCAAAAGTATCCTATTGCATTTACACGAGCATATAAAGCATAAAATGTCTACTTCGAGTACCATTAGCTTTTTCTGTTTTCTTCGCTTTGCTAACGATAACAAAGAACTGTTTCCAGAATCAAACATGCAACCATTTTTTTTCTCTCTTTTCTATGATGGAGGTTTATTTGATCTCCATGAGGGGATATGATTTTTTCTATATATTATCACGTGACCCAGTATTAAAAGATGACCTTTGAACACCAGTCATTTTAATCAATGTTGTAGAGTATGAGTCTAGAGATTTTCCCTTACACAAAAGCTATTTTTTTTCTTTTTACATAAAATTTTTATTTCTATAAAAAGGAAAATTGCCTTTTAAAATTAAAAAAAAAAAATGTTTCATATACAATACACATTTACACAAGAGCAGAAGCAAATAAGAATTTGCATGCTATCATTCATTATGTTTACATTATGAATTTACATATTATCATTACATATATATAATTAAGAAGATCATCAAAACATTTTTCTTTATCCGTTATAATGCTTATAAGATCCTTTACAGAATAATATTCTATCTATTCTATGAAGGACAACTTCCTATAAAATTTTAAAAAATATCTCGCATATGATACATTTTATGTAGTGCAGAAGAAAGAATGAATTGCATGTTTAACATTCATGTTTGCATTATGAATTTACATATCAATACAACTATGCAATTAAGAAGATCATTAAAAGATTTCTTTATACTTTACAATGTCTAAAATATTTTCTGAGTTTAAGAACAATTTGATACAGCTGTATCAACAATATTTTTTGAAACAGCATCAATATTTGAACCTATTGTCAGCAAACCCAGTTTATTATAACATTATTAAATTTTATGTATTTTGAAACTAATGAAAATGAACTACAATAAAAAATGTGAAACTTTTAAAATAATTTGTGTATTTTTCTATCATTTATATATATTTACAGGTTTTGTAAAATAAATTTTGCAGTAATTTCCTAGATTAACATTTATAAAAATAAAACATGGAATATATATATTTTATATGCAGTTCAATTTTTATAATAAAATAAGGAAATATTTAAAAAAGAAGAGAGTCATTGCGAGTTTATAAAAAAAAATGTAACAGTTAAAAACGAAATGTTTAAAAGACAATGAAAATCAAGAGATTTAATTCTAGTGAAAAATAAATACAACTTTAAAATTATTTGCATATGCCTCCCAATTTAAATAAAAATACAACAATTTTCTTTTTTTTTTTAAAAAAAAATACACTTTTTTGTTATTCCATTTAAAAACAATCATCCATTTAAAAACATTAAAAACATCCATTTGCCATCTGTGAAATATTTTTAAAATGATTTGAAGAACAATATTATCACCAATCTTTTTTAAGTTCAAAAATGTCGCCCATTTATTCAAGTCAGGCAAGGGGTTAAAAGATCTTTTCCATAAAAGGGCTTATAAAATATTATGATCCTTTTGAAAATGTTACAGAACATTTTGAAGAAGTCGTCAAACTCTTTTTTTTTATCTATGCCAAGTGCAACTCTACTTTGAAAAATGTTTTTTGAAGAAGCGATTGACTTTTTGAGCGTGCCTAATGCGATTTTCTGTCGTTTGTTTTCTTTGCAGAGAAGTAACTAGTTCGACAATAAGTTTTTAAGCCTCATGCTTTCTTTCTTATCAAATAATTATAAGAAACAATAAGTTTGTAACATAATGAAAGAAAAAAAAACATAGATATTTTTAAGTCCTGGTTCAACCCAGTTTATCAGCTTAAAATCAAATAAAAGAAGACTGACACTTTTTTTTGAGTAACATTCTGCAATTTTAAAAAAAAAAAAAGACGACCTTTTTTAAATTAGAAGAATGATAACATAACATGATATTGATAAATAAAAATATTTTTCGATTGCCTTGAAAATAATTGAAAGAAATTCAATATTAATATATGGATTTATATATAATAATTGGATTTTTTTTGTATTTGTGACTTAAAAGTTATGCTACTATTTATAAAAATTTATATATTCAACTTCTGTTTTTTTGCAATATTTATGCAAGATAATCCAAATTGTCTTACAAGGTAATCTTAAATATCATGTAGAATTAAAAACATTTTGTATGATATAATTTTAAAATATTTTTATCATATGAATATAAAATTGATCTAAATAAATTTTAATGTTTACTAACAAGTATGACCCCAAATTTTCCTGTTGCAAAAAGAAAACGTTTCTATATACCTTTATATAAAATATTTAAGGGCCTACATGGGGAATGGCTAGCGCTCTGGCGCTCGGTAACACAGGTTTTGGGTTCGAGTCCCGGCGGTACCATGGATGTTTGTAGTGGTTCGAATCCACTTTAAAACCGTAGGTCCCGGTCCTAATAGGACCGTAGAGCTTTGCAGGGGCATTGTTACTCCGCATCCGTGGCTTATCTTCAAGTTACACGCGCTCCCTGGGTAATGCAAAGTCAGTAACGTCTGTGCAGCGTTTGCCAGGCATCCAAGACCAAGCTGCCTAAGTGTTTGCCAGCTGCATTGGAACAAAAAAAATTTAATAATTTAAAATATTGATATAAATTGAAATATGAAATAAATTGACACATATCATAATAACGGTGAACTGGTTGCAAAATTCAAATTGGGTAGACGAATATACATTATAATTAATATTTAAAAATTACAACTGTCAGTACAAAACATTTAATAACATTCTAACTTTTGAAATAAAACAACAGGCGTTAGCTATAACAAAAAAAAATTAGGGCCTAAGTGAAATGATATGGAATGTCATTTTCCATTCTTAAATTTATTTTAATAATAAAAATATCTGGAGGTGGGAATATATAGAAGCAATAAAAAATTTTTATATCTATATCTCGTATATATAATTTTTTTATCAGATATTTAAATATCTGATAAAAAATGTTTCTTAAGTTTTACTGTAATGGATGTAACCATAGTTACTCCTACGCACTGGCAAGAACGCATCCCTTTGGCGTACAGGGGGAGATAGTCAGTTGGATTTCAGACGCTTATCAGTGAGGAAATACAGTGAGAAACGTTTACTTTATAGTCTGTAATCCTGAGAGGAAATATACACTGAAGTGACAAAAGTCATGGGATATCTCTTGATATCGGTCGGCCCTCCTTTCGCCCGGCGAAGTGCAGCAACTCGACGTGGCATGGACTCAACAAGTCGTTGGAAGTCTTCTGCAGGAATATTGAACCATGCTGTCTCGATAGACGTCCATAATTGTGAAAGCGTTGATGGTGCAGGATTTTGGGCCCGAACAGACCTCTCGATGATGTCCCATAAATGCTCGATGGGATTCATGTCGGGCGATCTAGGTGGCCAGATCATTCGTTGGAATTGTCCAGAATGTTCTTCAAACCAATCGCGAACAGTTGTGGCCCTGTGACATGGCGCATTGTCATCCATAAAAATCCCATCGTTGTTTGGGTACATGAAGTCCATGAATGGCTGCAAGTGATCTCCAAGTAGCTGAACATCAGCATTTCCAGTCAATGTTCGGTCCAGTCGCACCAGAGGACCAAGTCCATGCCATGAAAAACAGCCCACACCACCACCACCAGCTTGAACAGTGTCTTGCTGACAGTTTGGGTCCATGGCTTCGTGGGGTCTGCGCCACACTCGAACCCTACCATCAGCTCTTACCAACTGAAATCGTGACTCATCGGACCAGGCCACGGTTTTCCATTCATCTAGGAACCAACCGACATGCTCACGTGCCCACGAGAGTCGCTGCAAGCGATGTCGTTCTGTCAGTAAAGGCACTCGAGTCGGTCTTCTGCTGGAATAGCCCAAGAAAGCCAAATTTCTCCGCACAGTTCTAACAGACAAGTCCCTTGTACGTCCCACATTGATTTCTGCGGTTATTTGACGCAGTGTTGCTTGTTGTCTGTTAGAATTTACGACTCTTTTTGCAGACGTCGCCGGTCTCGGTCGTTAAGTGCAGGCGGTCGACCACTGCGCTGTCCATGGTGGGATGTTATGCCTGAAATTTCATACTCTCGGCACACTCTTGACACAGTGGATCTGGGAATGTTGAATTCCCTAACGATTTCCGAAATGGCATGACCCATGCGTCTAGCTCCAACTAACATTCCGCGTTCAAAGTCTGTTAATTCCCCGTCGTGCGGTCATCATCACGTCAAAACCTCTTCACATGAATAACTTGAACAGAAATGAAAGCTCTGCGAAAGCACTGCGCATTTATACCTGTTCTACGCGATGCTACTGCCATCTGAAAATTTGCATATTTGCTATCCCATGACTTTTTGTCACTTCAGTGCATTTATCGCAACTCTGCGTATTAGTTGGCCCACAGATCCTCACTCAGCAGCGCATCGTGCACATAGCTGAGTATCGGGTTTTCGGATTAGAAGTGGAGACGAATCTATAATTCTCTCTTTAAATTTATTGAATATTGTATGGTCTCTAATAGTATGTGTGGTGTTTGTGCGTGTGTAAATAAAGCTGTGAGTTCTCCAATCTGTCCCTCAAGTAACTCAACCCAATCACATCCAGTTACAGTTTGTTGCTAACCTGCCCATTACAAGGTGTACAATATTCTAATAAAATTTTAGTTTTCGTAAAAACATTGCGTTTAATTTAGTTGCTTATAATAATAATAATAATAATACAGTTTTAATTACCCCAATATATCAATAAATGGATGATTGAAATGGGAATTTTTCATATTATTTAAAATATTTTAATATTATTTTAAGAACTCCTATTAGTAATTTGTCATTACCTTAACAATAATAAGGAAAGAACAAATTTAATAAATAATTAAACAATTAAAAACATTAAAAGACAATGTTAAAATCTCTTACATATTTTTTTTATTTCAAATCTTGACATCATTAAATTTGATTCTCTCTCATTAAAAGTGTTTATGCTTTTTAAGCGTCTTTAATCCTCCAAGTATAGAATTAAAATATGTTCAAATGATCAATTTAAGTCACAAGTAGACCTTCAAACTTCAAAATTAAGATTTAAATCTCAAACCAAAAGGCGTCGAAAACAATTTCATAAGCAGAGCCTTAACGTTTCCAAAGAAAATCAAGTCTTGGTAAACAAGATGTAATCCTGTTATTGACGAAAAACATTTCTTTTTATAGATATGGGCGAAAACATTTGAAGAAAGGGATTAGCTGAGTTGCTATGACATCTGAAGGTTAAATATTAGTCAAAAATAGTGTGAAAGTAGTGTCATGGAATCAAATTCTTTCGTTTCTATAATTCTATCCATGATGTCGGTTCAAAAGAAAATATAACAAGATTGATGAGGTTTATCTACTACGCAGTAATTTGAGTTTTATTGAGAGATTAAGTGCTTATAAACAAGAACTTACTAGAGCTTTATAAAAATTGCATTTTTATTGGCAGAATTTTAATTAATATTTGTTTCGTTACTAATCCTAATGTCGTGGGGAAATTCATTTTTCAGGATCAACATATAATTGCTTATATTTTTAATTTTCCGATATCAAATTTAAATAAAGTCGTTATTGTATATCTTTTTTATACTAAAAGTTTTTAAAATGCAACAACTTTAACTTATCGCACGCTTTAGTAAACACATTTTAAAATGTAATTCATGCATTAAATATTTCAATAGAAATCTGAAAATTAAACTTTGTATTAAGTATTAAATTTCTTGATTGAAGCAACTTATATTTTGTTTATATTGGAATAAAATGTACATTTGTAGCGTGCAGGTTGGGAAACCGCATTGTAATTTTATGTTTTTAAGATAATTTAGGACAGGGTGAAGAGTTCTCAGCTTTATTTCAGATGTACAAAGACAAGACATATACATTTAAAGACAAACAATATTTAACACATTTAAAGAAAGGTAATTCATGGAAGGACGACTTCTAAACCGAAAATCCAAAATTCGACTAAGCACAGGGTGCACGGAATATACTTCCTCTCTGGGTGAGAGTCTGTCTGCCAATTAATTCCTCGGTATGAGTTAAATATATGAGAGATTATAAACTAGCGTTTCTCAGCGACAATGCAAGTGGTCTCGGGGAGAGAGTCTGAGGCTGACTGACCATTTCTCCTGAATGACATAGATGGTGCTCTTGTCAGTTTGTAAGAGGAAGCATGATTACATCATACACCTTATCTGACTTACTGGGAGACACTCCCCCAGTCAACTTTACTTATTTGTTGTGCAAATTAGAATTTCAAATTTGAAATTTGTTTGTTGCACCATTTTATCTTGCTTTAATCAGTAATTTTCACTTGACTCTTAATAGACAATGTCTGAGTGCAAAAATTTTAATAGATTTTATATGAAAATTTTAATTCATATTTACCTGAAATTACTTGGTGCTGAATTTTACTTGTTCTTGCAATTAAATTTTTCGTCTTTTAACTATTACATTTAAGAATTTAAAAAAGTTCTGTTGTTTGGCGTAGCGTGGCCAAATCTGTCACTTGGGCCATAACACCTAAATCAATCAATCAACCAGAAAAAGTTTAAAATGACATAAATAATCCAAAATCATTTGTTTGTAATTTGAATTCGACATCATTTCAAATGATGATTTTATCATAGGCTATGTAATAATAGTATTTCAGAAGTTAGTTAGCAATATTTCACTAATGAAATATTAGTAACTAACTTAACTAATGATATACTAACTATACTTTATTCTGGTATGTTTTTGGGTGTTAGGTTTAAAGCGCACAAAACTCAAGTTCAGTTATTATAGTTTTTTAATTTAGTCATCAAAAATTAAGTTCCTAACTTGGTAATTACTTGGAGTATCATTCAAAAGCTTTACTTTTTTTCAAAAATAATAATAATAAAAACTGAAATCTTATAAGAATACAAAGAAAAGAAATATACCCTGGATCAAGTAGAAGGTAATTATCTTCCACGATATATTAGTACGGCCTTACTTTTTACTTCCCCAGTTAGTAACGCATTTAAAATGGAAAGTTAATTAGCGTTTTTTTAAATATTTTCCATCTGCATCAAACTTATTGATTGTATTAAGTGATATTAGGAACAGCTAAAAAGGATTACTTAGAACGTATTGGAAGATGTTTCATTAAGGAATCTCAAACTTCAGCTAATTAAGCTTCATTTACATTCTGAAGCCCATGTAAAACTCCAGTAATTTGTTTCTCATCTCAGCAACTTAGTTTCAGATCCAAACAAGCTTTAAGAAATACTTGTTGGACTCAATTACAGTCGAGACTTCACTAACAAATCAAACCGAATCTTCTAAATTGCTCTCGTCAAATGAAAGTGATCATTACATTTCGAGAAAAACCCATTTAAAGAGAATGTTTAAAAAATGTGGGATTATTTCGAGTAAGCAACAAATGTTGCTTTTCTAAATAATGTTAAAGGGACATAATTTAGTATGAGTTGCTTAATTATTTTTTAATATAACATCTTTCAAAAAAAAAAATTTCATGTAGTGCTAAAGCTTTCTAATGTGACATTTCAACATGGTTTCTTTTGATTATATTTATGCTAAAACATTTACCTTAGATCTATATTATATGAAGATTATGGCATGTATAGGCATAGTATAGTATGATGTGTATAGTTAAACTGGAAGCCAGGGAGTTAATGTGTATACTTGCCAGCGAGTTAGTAAGATTAGAAATGATTATTTGAATGTATTATATAGCTTTTCAGAAGCAGTTGCTGTATTAAATATTGATCTATAATTGTAAAAATCTGTTAAGTTAATTAAAGGTACAAAAAAATCATTATATGTAATTGACGATTTTGAGACAAAACTTGTGAAGTTTTAAATATTAATGATTTACATTCACAGTAAAACTTGTAGCAATACGTATTTACTCTCCAAAGAATTATTTCATTTAATCCAAACACATAATTTCCAGCAGGTAATATCTATCTATCTATCTATCTATATATATATATATATAAATTATCGTTACCCTTATTTTATTTTGTATAATAAAGCAATTGCTATAAAACTTTTTTTTTCCGGCTTGAAAATTATATATATAGTTTAGTTTTTCAGCTGAAAAAAACATTTTATTTTAAAGCAATTGCTTTTTTATGTAAATAAAATAAGGTTAACGACATTTATATTATAACTTCTTTCTAACAGAGATTAAAATGGCCAAAAATGTTTTGTTCAGCATAATCTTTAAACATAACTTTTGTCCTTCTTACATGTCTGGCAAATATGACTGTTTCAAGATTATAATATTCAGCAAATTCCCCCCTCCCATCCCCCGAGAAAAACTCTTATTACATCATTATTTTGTAAAATAACAAATAAAACATTTTTATTTGATGTTTTTGACTTTCATTCTTTTGTTTAAAAGTTTAAAATGTTATAAAATAAAGTTAAAAAAAATATGAACGATATTTATGATTCAAACAATTGTTTTAATTCACTCAGAACCATTCATGTCTTTGTCAAAACATAACAGATTAATATAAAAGCAACAGCTGTAAGATTTCATTGTGTTTTTCTTACACGCATCATATATGTTTAGAATGAGAGGCACTGAGTTTAATTTTTTTTTATTAAAACTGAATTAAATTTAATTTATACAGTTATAAAAAAAACAGTTTCGGTTGTTTTGATTTATTATTGCACGATTTATTCACGAACCCTTTCAACGTACCTTTTCACGAACCTTTTTCAACAACTTGGAAACCTAATCACCAGCCATTACTCAAATACAAACATAAAACATAATTATTTTTTTATTTGTATAATGTTGAGTTAATTAAGTTCATTTAATCCCCTAAATCATGAAAACTGCATGAAAAAAAAAAAAATTTTTTTTAGCTATCCAACATTAATCTTTTATTACGGGTTTAAGTATCTTATAAGTAAAAACTTCTGTACATTTTGTAGACTACTTGAGACATTTTGTAGTACTTCTTTTACTTGTATGTGAAACATCATATGTTATTATAAAAAAAGGATTGCTATACCTAATTTTATTAATTATAGGAACGAAACTTTGGGAATGAATTGATTAAAAGATTTAAATGTTACAAAATGTCCCATAAATCAACAAATCCTTTGAAATTAATTTCTTAATAACGGGAAAAATTCCTCAGATAAAAATTCCTTCGATAGAAAACATTGAGAAAATTGTAAATCTATTGAGACTATTTTTTTTCTTTTTATGGGATATACATATATCTCATCAGAAACCTTTAGCAATCTTCTTGTAAGATTAGAGCTATATAACCCTGCCTTTCAGTAATTGCCCATGCAATCAAGCAGTATCAGCATTTAATGATCGCAGCACACATTCCATAATGTATCTCAAGAAACAATTTTCTTTTTATCTTGATAAAGGCCATGTGAAGGAATCCTTAATATGTTACAAATTAGGATAAGTTTTGAGATATTAAGGATTTATCTTACGAGATATAAGGGATATTAATTCTCTCATAGATTGGTAAAATATTTGTTCTCTCGGAGTAGGTATTTTTTTTTTTTTTTTTTTTTTAATAGGATGATTATGGATTCTTTATTGAACAATTCTGGAATGAATTCATCGATTTTTTTAATTTTCTAAGAATGGTATTTTATAATTTTCATTAACTCTAATCAAAATTGGTAAGATTTTTAAAATAATGTTAAAAAGCTTTTTACCTTTTGACCAAGAACATTTTGAAGGTGCCAAAATAAATATTGTATTACTTATGAATATGTATCTGAAAAAATACTATTAAAACAGTTATTTCAAGAATTATTTCTTTTGACAATTCAATTTTTAATTTTTTTAAATTTTATTTTCTGTAAAAAAAATAAAGTGCAATAAAAGAAAGTCTCTTACATTAAAAAATATATTGAAATTAAGCGACCGAAAAATTAATAGGATAATAAAATTTGCTTTAATGTATTAAACTTGAAAGAATTTTTTTTTGAAAAATTACTAAATTTAAGTATTAATTTTTGAAAGAGAAAATTTCAAAAGGTTTTTTTTAATATTAATAGTAGCTCTAATATTGAACTTTCAATGACTCAGAGGGGTATGAAATTTGCAGAACCAAATTTACAAATTTACAAATTCTAGGAATATATATATATATAATAAATAATTTGATTTCTGACTACACACAAGCACAATATATATATATATATATATATACTTTGTGTTTGTGTGTAGTCAGAAATCAAATTATTTATTTATTATATACATATTAAATATATATTAATTTATTTATTTTAAACAATATAGATACATTTAAATTAAATTGCAATTTACATTTTTAAGTAGAATTTATTGTGAGAAATGTGATGGAATTTATATAGTGATATCGGCAATATCTAATTAGCATCTATTAATGCAATTCGGAAGACCTGGGTTTTACTCTATTTTACAAAACCCTACATCGTCTACCCCTTTTGGTTATGTTTATACCACTTTGGAGACCACTGACCTAGACGACTCGTTATCACATGAAACGAGAGTAGAGTAGTACCGACTCACTGTCACTGCCTCTACTGTTTCATCCAAAAATATGGGCTTAAACCTCTTAAATTTGCATTTGAAACCCATTAAGTTAACTACATTCTGTACAGTTTGTAGTAAATTAGTTCTACAGTTGATGAAATATGACTAGAAATATCTGTATCACACATATCTAGTGCTTGATGTTCTAATCTGTAATAAATCTTACAGCTCTAAACTCTAGTAGAGCTTAAACTGTACTGCACTTCGTGAGACAGAGAAAAGTTTACATAAAAACACTGAAATCTTTTATTTCAATCTGTATGTGTTACAAAAATATGTGCCCATAAATTATTCTTTTCACAAAAATATATCAAAATAGTCCAGAACATTTGGCGATTCTGTATTTAAAAAAATTAAATCATAGGGCAATGTATTTATACACTTTTATAATTAATCAAACTTCATTGTATTTTATGTTTTTTTAATTAGTTATTAAAAATTAATATTTATTCCTTTCAGAAAATGTCTACATCATTTTAACACATAAATTAAAACAACTTGAAAAATTAAAATAGTAAAAATTAATTATATTTTTAATAACATTAAAATTTATATTTTAAATATCCCAATATCTTCAACTTATTAAAAATATCAACTAAAAAAAAATTCAACTTACTAAATCACATAAAAAAAGTCCCTTATTAAATACATAGAATATTTTAATGATTGTGCTTTTTTAGCTACTATTTTTATTTATTAATCTTCTTTTTAAATAATTAAGAATTTTTATCCTCTTCCTTGAATCTATGTGAATAATCAGTACATAAGCTAACGTTTATTTGATAACAACTTAAAAAGGTTAAAGGTTTTTTTTTTTTATACGACCAGCTTTAGTTTTTTTTTTACACTTCACTATTAATTTGCTTCTAAAAAAAAAAAAGGTTTATTTTTAAGTAAAAAAATGGCTATAAAAGTTTTTAGCGTACCAGCCTTTCATATCTTAAAAGAAAATACATAAAAACTCTTACTTATATTTGAATCTCAACATAAAAAAAATGTATTCATAACATAAAAAATGTTTATCATTAATTTAAAAATAATAGAGAAATTAAAAAAAAAAAATAATAAGCACAGGGATTAAAAAAAAAAAAAAAAAAATTAAATACCTGAAAGGTTAAAATAGCAGCAAGCTAAAGTTATTTTTTACTAAGGTCTTTTAGAATCTAATAGCAGATTTTTTTTTTTTTTAGGCTTCTTAAAAATTGAAGTATGTTTTCCACAAGTGTTTTCTACTATAAATACTTCTCTAATTTCCGCATAATTCTTTGTTTCAAAACCACTAATTAGGTCTTTTGAGTGCAATTAATGATCATCATTAAGAATACTTCATTACTGTTTAATGGGAAAACCTTGAATATAAGTAGTTTTTTTTTTTGTGCTTTTTAGTCTATATTTAGTGAAGATTCATCTCGTCAATATCATATTTGTTCAACACTATTAAATTTAATAAATCATAGTAAGAATAAAACAGATTTATTTTATTTATTTATAGCATATTGATAATTTATTATTTAACGTTAATTTTTCAATTCCTACTTTAGTTCACACTCTATCTATATCTTGTTCAAATTTTCAATCGTTAATAAAATACTTTTTATTCATCCACTTAAGTTCAAATACATTTTTTTGAACTTGTAATGGATAGTGATGTTAATACAGTTTTGTAGTGATGTCAATACAGTTTTTTGAAATATTAATTTATTAATTAATTTTAATTAATAAATTTTTTTTTAATTTTGAGTTGCATGTATCTGCCAATAGATGGCGCCAGATGTAAGAGCAAAATTTCAACTTGAAATGAAAACTTTTCTTTTTTTCAATTCCTACTATTAAAACTTAAAAAATGATTTAAAATTATTTATAAATGACTTTCTGCAATATAGTGACGAAAAAGTAGGAATTGACTTAAAATTTTTTTTTTTTATATCACTTGTCTGGTTTTACTGGTATGATAGTTCTGCATGCGTCACTTATTTTCCTTAACAGAGGTTTTTTTTATTTCTTTCAGTGTGTTGGCTCTTACTATCAACTTTTACGAGCCCATATTTAGGTGTACCACTAATTAGGTCTTTTGATTGCAATTAATGATCATCATTAAGACTACTTCATGTCTGTCTGATGAGAAAACCTTGAATATAAATAGTGTTTTTTTTGCGCTTTTTAGACTATATTTGGTGAAGATTTATCTCGTCAACATCATATTTATTCAACACTATTAAAGTTAATAAATCATTTCAGGCATAAAGCAAATTTATATATTGTTTATTTACAGCAGATTGAAAGTATATTATTTAATGCTAAATGGTTGTCTTTATTGGTATGATAGTTCTGCATATGTCACTTATTTTCCTTAGCTGAGATGTTTGCTTCATTTCTTTCTGTATGTTGGTTCTTACTACCATCTTTTACGTGCCCACATATTTTCGAAAGACCAGCATCATATGATGTATAAATATTGTAATAATTTCAGCATGAATATACTGAGTTAATTTGATTGAAAAAATTAAAAATTATTTACTAGCACATATGATACGGTGATGCTCTCCTTCAATAAACATAATATTAGGACAATTGCTTTCTGTTCCGAGAATTGATTTGTATATATTATTAATAAGTTAGATTTTAATTAAAAAAATCTGCATTTTTAAAACAAAATGTACAGGAACATTAGAGTTTCATGACAATATTAATATTTAAATACTTAGAATTATGAAAATTAAATAATATACTTCATTGAAAACCTTTCCCTTGCAATTTTTGTGATTCCCAAATCTGGGTTTTTTTTATTTATATTAAAATTATTTACTAGCACATGGTAAAGTGATACTCAGCTTTCAATAAATATTATAATATTAGGATAATTAGATTCTTTTTCGAGACTTGATTTATATATATTATTAAAGTTGTATTTTAATTAAAAAAATCTGCATTTTTAAGACAAAATATACAACAATATTACAGTTTCATAACTGTATTAATATTTAGATGTTAGAATTAAGCAAATTAAAAAATGCACTTCATTAAAAACCTTTCTCTTGCAATTTTCTGATTACCATTTTAAATTTTTGTATTTGTATTCCTTATGAAAACTTCTGCTGAAAGATCTCTAATTAACTAAATTTGTGCTGCTTTTTTATAAATGATAGTAGTAGATGATTATAGGGTGTTAGATGATTGCAGATGATTTACAGGTATGGATGGTAGATGAGTACAGGATGTTAGATGATTGCAGATGATTTACAGGTATTAATACCAAATGAATCAACTACTTTATGTCCCAAGTGAAGTCCCACATAATTTAATGATCTTTTTGAGCACGTTGTACAAAAATGAACAATTGCATGAAATCTTTCTTTTCTGTTTTAATTGAAAAAAATAGTACAACTGAAGCGTGCTGGATTCTTGTGGAAAACAACAGCAACTAAAAGTACTTGTACAAAATTATCATTAAATTGGTGATTGAAGATCAAGAGTACCTTGGCTAGAAAACTGAGAAAAGATTATTAAAGTCTGGAAAACAAATATTAAAGAACATTATCGACTATAACTGAGATGAAGTTTAAAGATAACTATAAGATAAACAGCTAAAATACGAGGAAAAACACAAAAAAGTTGTTTTTGATAATAATAATGCCCAACAACATGTTATGAAAGAAATCAAAAGCTATTTAGAAACGATTCTTACCCTCCCACTTTTATCTCCAAAAATTATTTTTTTTATTATCACTTGTTTCAATCGATAGCGTAAAAACCAATCTGAGCAGCATTTTCATTTTTTTTTTTGAAGAAATTAAAGATTGTCTGTATTGGTAGATTGCCTCAAAAGATAAGTTCTATATTCGAAGAAGAATTGGTTTCTTGCCAGGAAGAAAGTCGTGATGGACAATATTTTGATTTACTACTGTGTCCAAAAAGTAAGACCAATTTTCAATTTAAAAATTTTTGGGGTTTTGGAATTTATTTATGTTTCTTTTTTAGGTTGCTGGCACTGTCCTTCCCATCTGTGTGAAATTTCACGTCAAAATATTGATTAAGATATTGACTAAGATAATGCAACCTTATTATTACTGTTCTGCTTATGAGTTTTCGCTGTACTATATTTTTACAGATTCAAAAAGGGCTAAATGGCAAATGGATATAGAATGTTTGCAACCATTAAAAATTAAGAATATTCAATATAAAAGTAAAAAAATTAAAAAATACGTTATATAAAAAGCACCCATCTAAAGAAAAACTGTTAATTAAAAAGAAGTCAACTCAAATACTTTACAATATTTCAAGCTACTTTTAGATTTTAATAGAATTAAAAATCTATTAAAATAATAATATCACTTTTAATATTGAGTTAGATAAGGAGAGTTGAACCTTTTCTTAATTATAAATTTCTTATACTTTCTTACAGCAAAATGAAATATCGTAATGGAAAATTTTTATTTTTTAAATTAACTATAAATAATTTTCAGTTTAACCATTTTCTTTGCCTAATAAAGTTTTACTTTTTGTTTTACGGTGTATTTAATTATTCACAGGAGCCATAATTAAAAGAAGCTTTAAACCAACACTAAAAAAATAATTACAAAAACAATATTTTTATTTTTATTTTGCTTAAGGTACAAGAAATCGAAAGACTCCAATTTTGAAAACAAAAGTAATTAAACTATCATGATTATGCATTCACTACAAATTATGTAGTGTTAATTAAGGTTTTTTTAACTGAAATAAATGTATGTTTTTAAGGAAAAAAAGATACACCAATTATGTTTAATATTTAATTTTATGATATTTATTGATCATTATATCATTACCGTATCATATGTACTTGTAAATAATTTTAATTTTCCTTCAAATTAACTCACTTTATTGATACTAAAAATTATTGCAATATTTATGACATCAAATGATTTATTCATGCTGAATTTTCCGATCATCTTTCTTTTTCTCCCGCTGAGCACGTAGAAGATGGTAGCGAGAACCAACATACAAAGAACACAAAGAAATAGATATGGAAATGTAATAGAATATGATGCCTTAAGACAGTCGAGAATATCATACAGTAGCGTAAGGTTGCATTCGTCTATGTGAATTTCTGTAGGATGCATCAGCATGGTATTTTGAGCTTACAGAAATGCATTTGACGCATAGTATTAGTAATAAAAATGGCTAATGTTTTTTATTTAAAAATATATTATTATATTATATTATTAAAAGTATATATTTTATATTTAAAAGAAGAAAAAGAACGATATTTAATCGCCACTATTTATGGTAATATTGAGTACGGCGGTTTAATGAGGACTGCATATTAAAAAAAAAAATCTCAGTCTTTAAAATTATAATAACTGTTGCATTAATTCTTATCTTTAACTAGCTATGATTTATACCATATTATAAATTTTTCAAATAACCGTTCAAACTAAAAACAAACAAAAAATATACTTAAATAAAATATCAAACCAAATGAAAACGCTTTTTGTGCAATATTGATTCATGTTTTGCTGTTAAAGAATGTTTTATTGTTAACCGATTGAAATGAATAGTTATTTGTATTGTCAAAATCCCATTGAAACCATGTCGAATTCCAATGGGATAAATGTAAGATATTCAATTTCCATTGGAAACCATAGAAGGTCGAATTCATTTCGAGCCATGCAAGACAGTCAATCTCATTGGGATCTATTTCAAATCCCAATAGGATTTATGAAATATACCAATTTCCCTGAGTTACGTCTGAATTTGGCATTGAGTTATGAATCTTCGTTTGATTAAACTAAAGTGCACTAAATCGTATGCTCATATTAAGATTATAAACAGAAGCTCATTCTTATTTAGATTAATAATTTATAAATAATGATTAATAAATATAATTTAAAAAGTTAGTAAAATTTTTAGTTAGTGGTTATTACCATTAAAATTATAGGTAGCGCGCCATTGATCAGTTTTTTTCGATCAACAACTATCAAAGTTTTTTATTGGATTATTTATTCATTTTTAAATTACTTTCAAGATTTCTTATTGGTTTATTTAAATTTCTTTCATGTGCTTTTTTTTATTAAATTTATTTCATGAGTTCTTATTGGTTTATTTAAATTTCTTCCGTGAGCTTTTTCATTAATTTTTTTTCTCGTGCGTTTTTAAAAAAAAAAATCGCTTGAATTCTATAGTTTTTTTTTTATAATTTTTTATTTAATCTGGCTTTTTTGGGGTTTTGAACGATAACTAATGAACATATTTAATTGGCTGATTATGTTTTATTGATACTTTTTCTTTCTTTGCAAGCTTAAAAATTACCCTTTATGCATTTTGTTCTTACATTAAATTTAAAATTTTATGGGTAACCTGTATATGGTCTAGAATAATAATTTTTTTTATTTTATCTTTTAAATATGATTTAGTTATTATTATTTCTATAATCTCACATAACCAAAATTTTCAAAAACATACATTTCGCATTAATTTTATTTGATTATTTATCGATATAAATTCTTGACAAGGAAAATTACATTAATATTTTTGAGGTTATCTTACCAATATAACGGTTGAATAAATATGGCAAGTAAAATTAATATGGGAGACTAATTAATGATTAGATGTGAGGTGAGAAGTAATTCCTGAAAGTTCTAGCACGAAATAACAATTTTTCACCAATAATTATGAAAGGCAGCAATCGATGCATCAATTTAATCTCTGAAGTAAGTACTTCAACTTTTAGTCGGGAAAGTTCAAGATGGAACTACTGAAACATGAAACCCAGTTATAAATTGATAACCAACGCAAAATTTAATGAAAGTATCAATTAAAATAAAATCGTTCCAGATAGTAGTGGGAAATTTGAGGAAAATTATTTTTTATATGAGCTAATTAAACCTGAGAATATTATAGTCAATGTACAATTAGTAAAGGAAAATTGTCATGTAGCATTCTTTATCATACATGTATATTTCAATACCTCAATATTTACTAACTTTTACAAGTGATAATATCAATTTATTAAAATATAAAATTTACTTAATATATTCGATGATGGTAATTATAATTTACAAAATTTCAAAATGGCACTAGAACTTATAGTTTCTAAGAGACATATTGACCAGGTTATTCAAATTCATGAATAATTTATACCAAATGTGATTTTTTAAATATTAAACTTGCTTTTATATGTATAATATTACTCTTTGTTACGAAACATGATAATTGTATCGCTTTTTCATTTCTTATATAGGGGGATTACAAAATAAACTTTCTCGGTATTAGTCCCTATTTATCATACCAACCACAGAAAATGAATGAAATTTTGTAAGGAATTCTGAGTTATACATTCAAGATTCGTAGAAAAAAACAATAGTTAAAACTCTAACAGTTACAGTCACTAAGACGCGTGCTATCACTAGATGTGTGCGTAAGACGTGTCACTAGACCTAGTACAGTCGTATCCATGTTCGGAGATTGTACCGTTGGTTCAAGATTTATGATGGCTTCCTGAAAAGAATCTTCCTCACATAACCTGTAGCTCAGGAGTCCAAAAAGGCAATGACTATCGGATCGTTATACCTACAAGCCCCAGTGCAGTTACTCCATTGCACTAGACAGTTCAGTTGACAGATAGATGTATATTCGCTAGTTCTACATTCGTATGATCAGCCATCCTACTATTGCAGCAGCAGTGTGTGAGATAAATAGCTTATTAGGATGTTTGGAACTCATATGCGTATGCAAAGCCAAGTATCTAGTCTGTAAAGCATTTTCGATTCTGATTTGCTATGTGATTTCAAGTCTTCTAGATACAATCTGCTCCTCCTAAAAGTATGTTTGTAAGCCCAGTTCAAGGAAACCACATCAAGATTTTAAAACAAAAGTTTGTTGAAAATGAAAATTTTGGAAAGAAAAAAAATTATTATTTACCCTTCAAAATACATCCTTTCTAAATCTATAAATCGCTTACCACGTTTATAGATCTTCTTGATTCTTTCTTTGCTTTCTTCGTTGAACTCATATTTTTAATACTTCTAAAATTTGGAATCACGTTTCTCTGAATCATTATAATATAATTAAAATAATTATATTTAAAAAAAATGCTTCGATTTTGGGAACAAAATTCACTGGATAAATCTGAAGGATTTGGAGGGTTGTGAAAAGCAATTATTCTTTGTTGCATGCTTTATGAAAAATGAAATGGCGTAATAGCCAATCAGTTTCACTTTTTTTGGACTAATGAGCGTACTTCTTTTCAGAATTTTGTCCTTCATGTTTTATGAAGGACAAAAAATCAATGTTTTATTTAATTTTATTTTGATACATATCAGCCGTTCATCAGAAGTAAATTCATTGTTAATTTTCTCTTCCAATCAAAATATTTACCCAATATGGCTTTTATTTGATATTCTTTAAATGAATTTTTGTAGCAGTGGCAAACTTTGCCTTTCTTTAATTTAGAAGATTGTTATTTCATCTCTGATCATTAACAAAGCACCAAGTTAGATCCTTAGTAACAGTTTATTAAAAAATAAAAAACGAGTTTGCCATTTGCAAAAGTTTGTGAACAAAGAAAAAGCGATATCTCGAATTCATGACTGAGAAAACAGCAACGGGATAATTGAAAGGAATATGTATGCCTAATTAGTGATATTTTTACAAAAAGCAATTTATCATGAAAACAATTCTGCCAATTATATTTTACCAGCTATTTCAGAACTGTCTTTTAAGAATTTTTTTCTAAATCTTTGTAGATAAATAAACCCTATGTATATATTAAAAGGGCTTAAAACCTTTTCCACATAGTAAAAAATGTTTGGTATCGAGAAAATATCTATGTTTTATGAATGCGGTGAATGCGTACTTCATTTCAAAAGAAGAAATAAACATAGTGATCATCAAAGACAATAAAGAGATAAATCTCAACATTGACTGGAAATTGGCTAAAATGCATTGATTCCAAAAACTAACCACCTTCATTTAAGGGATTTATGTTAATATGTTGGATATTAGTTTACAGAACATTTTTAATCGTTATGTTCAATTTTAATGGAATTTAAATCAATAAATAAATTTTCGAACCCAGAATATGATAATTAAATTGCAGCAGTACGAATAAATGGAACTAAAGATAAAAAAAAATATTATTAAAAACATTTATGTTATTGATGTACATTTTAAATTACCATTGTCTTTTTGAAAGAAACAATTCAATATTTCTGAATTTTTGTGTCGTACAAAATCTTATACCATGATGAATATTAATTTGCAAACAGCATTCCTCACCAACTCACAGGCACTTTTATTGCTTTGAATTTTTACACGTAACTTTTGAAACACCCTGCACTTAACATATCAATTTAGCTACTTCTATACCTAAAAGCAATCACCTTTTATATAAAATTAAAAATTTCAGTAATATTCTAAAAAATCTACATATTTAGTGAAATTCTACTTATGACATATTCTTAGGGACATATTGATTGACGCTATCAATTAAATCTATAACTTTAATCGACAGTATTAATAACCTTTTATTGAAGTTATGAATTTTTCTGTTTCATGTTTTTTGGGAATCTCGGAATTGATTTAAAATTGAAATGATATAATATATTGAAATGATGAATGTACAAAACATATACATTTTTTGGTGATCTTTTGGGATAATAACATTTTTAGATAGTAATTTTTTGAGATAATAAATAAATTGCAGGCCAGTAACTTTTTAAAAACTTTTATATGACTATAACAACTTTTAAATATTATTAAGCATTAGCTTCACAACTTTAAGTGCATTAATTTAAAACATTGTTTATAAGGGAATAAATATATTTGTACATGTAGAATAAATCTCTAAAACTTTGGCATTTTGAATTAAAGTGATGAACAGTTTAATCAATTATTCAAATAATTCAAAACACATGGGGTTCACTAACATGTACATTATGCATTATTCATATATTAGTTATTAATATACAAGAAAGTGCATAGTTTTAACATAATAATATATTGTTTAATTGTATTTATCTTACAAAGGACAAAAATGATTTATTTTTGTTCTTTATCAATCAACTTAAAATATAAGACAATATTTTAACTTATTACAATGCATGCAACAGATTATTGATTATTTCAATAATAAAATAATAGAAAATCGTGATTAAAGACTTATAAAAGTTTTGACTGACAGAAAATGAGAATTGTAATATCAAAAGGGCCAAACGGATGTGCCTCTCTATGAATGTAAAAAACATACACTCTTAACAGTCTAAGATGGAAATAAAAGCCTCGAAAATGATATTATCTGAATGGAACGAAAATTCGTTGATATAATATACATGTATATAAAAAAGAAATGACTAAAATTTCAAGAAAACATATTTCGTTCAAGGAATAAAGCTACATATAACGAAAGCAAAATTAATAAGGTGTTGATTCGTCTTATTCAAGCTGTTATCAGGTTTGATACTAAATTGGTAGTGCAGGACTCTCGTTATGTTCTATTTGTCTTAATTAAATTAATGTGTCTTGGGAAAGGTGGAAGAACCCAAATGTGTTTCACGGAGGAGAGATCTGGCGATCTGCCCTGGACAAACTGAACTGGACAAACATGAAGAAAAAAAAAAAATGACTGTTATGTGCTCTGGATATTATCCTGTTGAAATATAAGTTAGGGGCTGCCTTGGCAGGAAGGGTAACACAATGAGACTTAGAATAATGCCGATGTTCCGCAGTGTTTTAATGGTATCAAATGACTCTGATGGAGGATACCAAACGAGGATGATGGATGATACCAAATGAGGATGAGGGATGATACCAAATGAGTCCGGGATCTAATAGAAACAAATCAATAGACTGAATAAACAGTGCCTTCAGATTATAAGGGGGCCCGAGTAGCCGAGTGGCTAGCGCTCTGGAGATCGGTACCACAGGTTTCGGGTTCATAGATGTTTGTAGTGGTTCGAATCCACTTTAAACTGTAGGTCCCGGTCTGTTTAGCCTAATGTAGGCACAAGATGACAGTAGAGCTACAAACCAAAACCAGATTATAGGTCCATGTGGCATCAAATAAATCATTTTATGCCTGTCCTGGAGATCTCTAAACACATCTCTGATCATCAAGACTGAAATCGAAGCGGAATTTAACACTGAAAACACTGAAACAACTAAGAATCAGCATTGAGGGTAAATAAGAATAAATTCTAGTTCTGTGGCATAATTTCTAACTGAATGCAATCCCACCTACTCATTTTGACTACGCAAAGGTTTCGCATGTCTGTTCGCTCCCAATATCTGAATATATCATTTAATTAGAGCCTATTATTAGGAATCAGGAGTCAAATTAATGGGGCGATAAAATTTGAGTCGGGACGAATCTACCATTTGTGATGTTGGCTAAAATTAGGTATAACAGCGTTAGTTAGTAACTTAATTAATTAAAACAGAGTTAATTAGTAGTATAGAGATGAGTGAATGTTAGGACAGTACATTCGTTATAGGAGCTCCTCGATTCATCTGGTTCGCCAATATTGTACTTAATTTATTTTTAAATTAGAACCAATGTATTATGAAATTCTTCTTAAAAGACGGTGAGAATTGCACATGTGTTTAAAAAAATAATAAATAAATAAAAAGGACTGAATTTGCTGTAATGACAAAAGTCAACCAACTGTGAATATTTCTTTTGAACTCTCATTTTAATAATTAGAATTAGTTTTTAAGTTTTAGCTTCATGATTTCCGATAAAAAAAAAAATCTGTAAATAAATACACGTAACATTTTAGTTTAATGTCGACATCTTAATTGCTTGGAGTTTCATTGTTTTAAAAATAACACAAAATTATGGTACACAGTTTCTTAACATTGTCTCAGGGATCGTTTATTCATACAGATGAAGATTACAAAGTTCATTTGCCAGAATATTTTAATGCTTAAAATAAAATCTAGATTACATTAAAAACAACTAAATTTCTTTGACTTCTTCTTAGTAAGTTAAATAATACTAGCAGAACCCGGCATACGTTGTTCTGCAGGAAAAAATGCTTTGTAGAAAATTATATATCGCAAATATATTCTCCATGTTCCAATATATGTGCATATTAATTTCCATGGATATCGTTTGAATGGTATATAAGATGCAATGCTGCAATCCCATTTGTTGGCAAGTAATAACAAAGTGGATAGCGGAAACAAAGTTTCCATGCTCGAATACATAATATTACCAATTTCCACAGCAATTGATTAACGGCTTAGAAGTTGATATACTACAGCACCATCTGGCGTCGACTAACAGCAAAGGGATAGCACAAAAACAGTCTTCATATTTTGTCAAACACACCAAAAGAATTTCTCCAAAATCGTTTAAGTCGTTCATGAGGAGTTCAATGACAAAACCTGTATAGGGGAATTATATATATAAGATTATGCGTTATAAAGTACAATGTACATTGTATAGTATACTTTCAGTATAACATATAATAATATACATTATATAATACACAATCTATTATTTAAAATTTATTATTTTTAACTTACTAATTTGAATATCGATGTTATTTATCTGGAATGAAATTGCTATGGAATAAACAAAAGACTTTCATTACAATTGGTAATTCAATTCCTTCTATTAACTCACACTCTTACCTTATATATATCTTGTTCAAATTTTCAATTGTTCATGAAATACTATTTATTCATACACTCAAGTTCAAATACATTTTTTTGAATTTACAGTGGATGACACTGGATGTTAATACAGTTTTTTAAAAATATTAATTCAGAATTAAATTTAATTAATTAACTTTTTAGTTTTTTTAGATTTAAGTTGCATATATCTAATAGATGGCGCCAGATAAACTTAAAAATGGAATTAAAATTATTTATAAAGGACTTTCTGAAGAACAGTGAAAAAAAGTAGGAATAGACTTAAAATTATTTTTTTATATATTACTTGTTTTATGACTAACTAACACGCATATTATTATAGTATATTTATATGAGAAATGCCCAGCTTACTTAGAAACCAATGAAAAGAAAGATAAAGGTCTTTTTTCATATAATTCTAGGGATCATCTAGGAATTCATACACCCCTAATTATGCAAACATAGATTCATCTGTTATTCCAACAAGGACATAATACACTTCTTTAGTAAATATGTTTTGAATTTTGTAATTTGTAAACAATTAATCAGTTAGTAACACTGTATATATAATTTATTGAGCAAAAATAATACAAAAATTATTATTTTCAAATAAAGCGAATTAAAATAGATTGTACTCATTAATTACATTTTTTTAATATTTATATGACATAGAAAACTATATTCTGAATATTGGCGTACTTTTGGTTAAATAAATAAGATAATTGTACAATTTATCTCAAACTGAAATCTTGTAAATATCCCGGTTAATTAACTTACACTGAACAATATATATATTAAAACACGTATTTTGTTATTTGTCCAATAAATCAAGCTCATGAAACGAAAAAATAAAAAAAAAAAAAACAAGACCTAGTTATGCATGTTTTTAACCAATTAGCCTCCTATTCGAAAATATGCAAACATAGTAAAAGGAATCTTTTTTCTATAATCTTCCATTTTTTATTGACTTTTAATCCTTCACAATGGAAATTCAATAAGCAAAAGAAAAAAAAAAAATATATCCCTAAAACTTACGGAAAAAATTGTCAGATTCAGCTTTTGCCACCTTGACAAGTGGAACGTAAATTTAAAATTTCATCTTCATCTTTATCGTCGCATTTCAACACACGCAGTAAACAACATAGTTGAAAATCGTTAACAATTTAGTCCTTGAAATTTCTTTTGGGAAGACACGCTAAATATGTTTTAGTAAGAGCCAATTTATGGGGCAAAAAAAGGGAAATAAAATCATTGACTTCAGTAATCTGGTTTCAAGGCCAGCGAAAAACCTGAAAATGCCATTGGACATTTGGAGCGTAGGTAGTAAAGTAGAACTGAAGTGAAGGTATCATTAAGCTAATGCTCTTCACTGGTTGCACAATTGGTTTCTACAGTTGGTAATCGGAATTTATTTTTATTTATAGCGAAGCGAGCAAATTCCTAAACCAGACCTTTTTTTTTTCCAAATAAAATGTATTTATAAACTGAATCGTGAAATTAGTTGTAATTCGTTGTGATTTTGATGGTTACTTTTTTTTTTCTCGAAAGGTGACTACCATAGTGTCCCATTCTTGAAAATTAAGTATGAATAAAAAGATTAATTTGTTAGTTGGAAAATAAATTACTTTTATTCAAAGCTCTTATAAGCTTAACCTATCATAAACCGAAACAAAAATTAGAAAAAGTTAAAAAAAAAAAAAAAAAAACTTTTCTTTTTATATTTGCCTTTATCAATTTACTTTTACATTTAAAAACATTCAAAATTAATCCTAATATATGATAAAGAATGTATTTTGTTATGTGGTTAAAAACAAATTTGACGAACTGTAATTTTATTTTGGTTTTGTTTGTGGCACGGCATACATTGTGATGGAACTGATTTGTATTTCAATATACATATTTCAAAACTATTATACTTGAAAATTAAAAATCTCATAATTTTTTTATATTTCCTCACGTTATACTTCAAAATGTGCAATAATAGTATTTTAAATAATACTGTACTTTAATAAAATATAGATTATTTGATGATCATGTGAAAATCTGAGCTTTTCTTAATAATTTTGAATTAAAGAGTTTGCTACTATTTCTTAGCGACATACATAAAATTTTGATACATTTTATTTGTAACCTATAATATATTTCATAGAAAAAAATGGAAATACCATATGCCCGGAAAATTTAAATTGAAAACTGATCTTACTTTTTGGACACAGTAGTACATTTATCTATTATTCCAACAGGTGAACAACGTACTTCTCTAATAAATCTTTTGAATTTTGAAATCTGTAAACAATTCACCAGTTAGTAACATAGAACACTATTTAAATAATTGGATGTCCAAGAAATAATAAGAGACATCGTTTTTTTAAATAAAGCGAAATAAAATAACTAGTACTCATCAACAAAATGTTTTAACACATATATATATAAATATATATATGACATAGAAAACTATATCCTGAGTCTTGGCATATATTTGGTTAAATAAATAAAATAATTGTACAATTTATCTCAATGTCAAAACTTGTAAATATCGTAGTTAATTAACTTACTACGAACAATATATATATATTAAAAGAATTATTTTGTTATTTGTCCAATAAATCAAGCTTATGAAATAAAAAAAAAAAAATAAATTAAGAGTTTTTTTTAAGAATAGGTTGACCTAGTTATGTTTTTAGCTATGTCCCATAATTTAAGGGTAGTCTTAAAAAAAAGGTTGACCTAGTTATGCATGTTTTTAACCAATTAGCCTCATATTTGAAAATATGTAAACATAGTAAAGGAATCTTTTTCTATAATCTTCCATTTTTTATTGACTTTTAATCCTTCACAATGCAAATTTAACAAGCAAACGAAAAAAAAAAAAATCCCTAAACCTTAGGGAAAAAAATTTGTCAGCTTCAGAGTTTGCCACCTTTTGATAAACGGAACGTAAATTTAAAATTTCATCTTCTTCTTTATCGTCGCATTTCAACACACGCAGTAAACAACATAGTTGAGAATCGTTAACAATTTAGTCCTTGAAATTTCTTTTTGGGAAGACATGCTAAATTTGTTTCAGTAAGAGCCTATTTATGGAAAAAAAGAAATAAAATCATTAACTTCACTAATCTGGTTTCAAGGCCAGCGATAAACATAAAAATGCCACTGAACATTTGGAGCGTAGGAAGTAAAGTAGAACTGAAGTGAAGGCATCATTAAGCTAATGCTCTTCACTGGTTGCACAATTGGTTTCTACAGTTGGTAATCGGATTTTATTTTTATTTATAGCGAAGCCAGAAAATTCTAAGCCAGACCTTTTTTTTTTTCCAAATAAAAATGTATTTATAAACTGAATCGGTCCGTGAAATTGCTTGTAATTCGTTGCGACTTTTATTGCTGCTTTTTTTGAAAGGTGTCTACCATGGTATCACATTCTTGAAAATTAAGTATGAATAAAAAGATTAATTTGTTAGTCTGACAATTAATTACTTTTATTTAAAGTTCTTATGAGTTAACCTATCACAATCAGAAATAAAATAACTGTTGGAAAGTTAGCATAAAAAGTCTTTTCTTTCAAAATTGTCTTTATCAATTTCATTTAACATAACAGTAAAATTAAATCAATTTCAATATTTAATTTCTAAAAAATGTATTTTGTTATGTGGTTAAAAAAGCAAATTTGACGTACTGTAATTTTATTTTGGTTTGGTTTGTGGCACATCATACAGTGTGATGGAACTGATTTTTATTTTGGTATTCATATTTAAAAACTATTACACTTCGAAATTAAAATTCTCTTAATTTTTTTTATATTTCATGACGTTATATTTTTAAAATGTGCTTCAAGTAATACTAGTATTTTAAATATTACTGTACTTTAAAAAAATATAGTTGATATGAAATAAAACCAGTGCTGGAAAATTAACATAAAAAGCTTTTCTTTTTATATTTACCTTTATAAATTTACTTTTACACTAAAATTAAAATAAATCAAAATAAATCGCAATATGTCATTTTTAAGAAATATATTTCATGTGGTTAAAAATTTACATACAGCAAATTTTATTTTGCTTATGATTTGTGACAGGGAGATTAGAATTAGTTTTCAAGATAATTTCATGATTTCCGATAAGAAATTCCGCAAATAAATACACTTCATTTTTTTAGTTTAATATTAACATCTTAATTCTTTTGAGTTCCATTGTTTAAAAATGTCACAAAATTATAGTACACTGATTCTAAGCATTATTTTTTCTGGGGATCCTTTTTCCAATAAGATGAAAATTGCCATCCTTAAAATATTTTTAATGCGCAAAATAAAATCTAGATTACATTAAAAATGATTAACTTTCTGAGACTTCTCCTAAGTAAATTAAATTATATTATGCGTTATAAAGTATAATCTTCATTATAAATATACTTTAAGTATTATAAAATGTTATATACATTATATAGTACACAATATATTATTCAAATTTTATTATTTGAAACTTACTAATTAGAATATCAATGTAATTTACCTTGAATAAAATTATTATGAAATAAAAAATTCTTTCATTTCAATTGGTAATTTTATATATAACTAACACTCATATTATTGCTGTCTTTTTTTATATGAGAAATATTCAGCTTAATTAGATACCAATGAAAAGAAATATAAGAATTTTTCTCATCCAATCTAGGGATCCTCCAGGGGTTCATACACCCTTAAATATGCAACCATACATTCATCTATTATTCCAACAGGTGCATAATACACTTCTTTTTAATAAATGCGATTTTAATTTCGGAATTTGTAAGCAATTTGCCAGTTAGTAACACAGAACACTGTCTAAATAATTTGATGTGCAACAAATAATAGGAGACCTTCTTAATTTAAATAAAGCAAAATAAAATAACTAGTACTCATTAACCAAATTTTTTTAACATTTATATGACATAGAAAAATATACTTTGAGTCTTGGCATACTTTTGGTTAAATAAAATAAAATAACTGAATAATTGTACACTTTATCTCAATCTGAAAACTTGTAATTATCCTAGTTAATTAACTCACAATGAACAATATATATATATATATATATCAAAAGACGTATTTTGTTATTTGTCCAATAAAGCCGGTTAATGAAATGAAATAAAAAAACAAAATTTAAGAGATTTTTTAAAAATAACTTGACTTAATTATGTATGTTTTTAACCAATTAGCCTCATATTCGAAAATATGCAAACATAGTAAAGGAATCTTTTTTCTATAATCTTCCATTTTTATTGATTTTAATCCTTCACAACACAAATTTAATAAGCAAACGAATAAAAATATCACTAAAACTTAGGGAAAAAAATTTGTCAGCTTCAGTTTTTTGCCACCTTTGACAAACGGAACGGGAATTTAAAATTTCATCTTCTTCTTTATCGTCGCATTTCAAAACACACGGTAAACAACATAGTTGCTAATCGTTAAAAATTTAGTCCTTGAAATTTCTTTTGGGAAGACATGCTAAATTTGTTTTGGTAAGAGCCAATTTATGGGGCAAAAAGGGAAATAAAAATCAGTAATCTGGTTTCAAGGCCAGCGAAAAACCTAAAATGCCATTGGACATTTGGAGCGTAGGAAGTGAAGTAGCAGAACTGAAGTGAAGGCATCATTAAGCTAATGCTCACTTCACTTGTTGCACAATTGGTTTCTGCAGTTGGTAATCGAAATTTATTTTTATTTATAGCGAAGCGAGCAAATTCCTAATTCCAGCCTTTTTTTACCAAATAAAATGTATTTATAAACTGAATCGGCCCGTGAAATTACTTGTAATTCGTTGTGACTTTTATTATTGTTTTTTCTAAAGGTGACTACCATAGTGTCACATTCTTGAAAATTAAGAATGAATAAAAAGATTAATTCGTTAGTTTGAAAATAAATTACTTTTATTCAAAGCCCTTATAAGATTAACCTATCACAAACCGAAATAAAATAACTGCTGGAAAGTTAAAATAAAAAGCTTTTCTTTTATATTTGCTTTTAACAATTTACTTTACATCAAAATTAAAATCAATCAAAATCAATCCTAATATATGATATCTAAGGAATGCATTTTATGTGGCTAAAAACAAAATTTTACCTATTTCAAAGTTTATTTCTGTTATGATTTTTATACGTATACATTGTGATAGAACTGATTTTTATTTTGGTACATATATTTCAAAACTATTACACTTGGAAATTAAAATTTCATAATTTTTTATGCTTCATCACGTTATATTTCAAAATGTGCTTCAACTAATACTAATATTTAAAATAATATTATACAAAAATAAAAAAAATATAGTTGATGTCAAAAAATGTAGTTGATATGAAAATCTGAGCTGGTATTAATAATTTGAATTAAAAATTGTATGGCTATTTCTTAGCAAAATAAATATCATTTTACTACACTTCATTTTCAGTCTATATTAAATTTCAACGAAAAATACAACACATTTAATCAATATGATAATAGATGCCATCGACATTAATAAATTACTATACATTTTTGTTTGAGTAAATAAAGCCCTGAAAATTATATGGTCATAACGTTAATTATGTTTTTAAGTTTATATGTTTCGTCTGAAATAATATATAAACTTTTTAAGTTTCATTCGTTTATTTGTTATTTGAATTTAATTAAATTATGAAATTACCATTACATATTTAACTATTTAAAAAACAATGTAAACATTTATGATTAAGTTGCACTTGTTCAAATCAAATAATTAGTGAAACATTATACAAATTTATCTGCACTTGGCAGAACAGAATTAAACGGCTAAATTTAGCCATTGTACCACGTATAAATATCTTGCTTTATACAATACTGCCGTTTGCCTAGAAGTGTTGAATCCAGGGCAATTCAATTCGCCTCGAAATCCTATCACGAACTAACAAATAAATTGTTAAAGCTTGAGCTGATCATTTATGCTATATGTTCCATAGCGTCAAGAGGACATTGTAAATCTAAAATTGCGTTACTCACAGTTTCAAGGAAGTGGCTTCTCATGCCTTTTGATAGCCCAGATGCTTACAAATCTGTTTCTCCATAGCTATTTCATATGGTGCCTAGCTTAAATTGTGACTTATTGCAAACTTTCCTAGAAATAAATATTTCTTATAATGTTCATACATTGATAAAATAAATATTTTAAAACTTAAAAATCTTATATGAACGTTGTTAAATTCGCGGTTCTGTTTGTTGTTGTTGTTTCTTATCCCCTTGGCTGGCCAAGCCCACGAGCCCATACGCACTCATGATTGAAGGGGAGAAGCAGCTTCTGTTGTGAGGGAGCACCCGTAGGTAGAAGTCTGACTTTGGCTCCGTGACGCTCTTACAGTCATGGGAGACCGGGACCCATGGCTTAAAGTGGATTCCGAACCACTACAAACTTCCATTGCACCGCCGGGATTCGAACCCGAAACCTGTGGCACCGAGCACCAGAGCGCTAGACACTCGGCCATTCAAGTCACAAATTTGTGAATGCCAACGGCACGTGGTGTTCCCAGGTGGTCACCCCCCCAAGTACTGACCCAGCCCAATGATGCTTGACTTCGGTGATCTAACGAGAACCGGTATATTCAGCATGTTTACGGCTGTTGGCTGGTTCTGTTTGTAAATAATATAAGTGTATTTATTTATAAATTAAGATATTCAGGATTTTCATATATGATTTAATTTCTAATCAAGCCGAAATTCTTGTCAAAAACTAATGAGAACATTTTTACCACTCTCTTCCTTATTATAATTATGAAATAAAGGCATCTAAATCCATGACTAAATCCATCCAATAATCTTTTCTGCGCTGTTGCTGCCGTTGCTTTCAGAGATGGTAGTTATGACAAAGTGAATAAACGTGACCTATTCACAGTAAGCTTGATGGTGGGAGCTTTCTGATTTTTTTTCTCCTGTATAAACAACTAATGTTAATCAGTAAATAATGCTATCTATCCGTCGGTACCACAGACTGCACTTTATGAAAGCAAATTTTGGAATTCGAATCCTTGAGTTGACGAGTGGCAGTGTATGCTTGGGATTTTGGTTAGTTTTTCTATTATCTGTGTTATGGTGAAATTTAGAGGAGTAGTTGTGATTAGAAAGTTACTTCCATCTGTTTTTTGGAGCTCTTCATGTTGACTCTTCAATTGGTGCCAATATTTCCTTATGTATTTCCATATAAAACTGAAAGGAAAAAGCTTGCGATTTTGATTAAATCCACTAGGTTTTCTCCATTTTCTATTTGGAATGGAATTCTTTTTTTTTTAACACTCGTATGTACACTTTCGTAATCATAACTTAGTAGCAACTTCTGGCTGGAATTCTTATCTGTCACTAGTCATTGATGAAGTGGTCTCTAGGTCTGGTGAAACAATTCTTTTAATTTCATCACAAATTATTTAATCTGGCCATTGTTAAAAGTTTCCAAAGTTTTTAAATGTACATTTTTAATCATATATCCACTCTGAAAAATGATTTTAAATTTTGTTTGCAAAATTATCCCAAGTAAACTCTGGGCTTTTGTTATGGTTCATAAAAAGTTGTCTAAATCTTTATGGATTCATTTTAAACCGTTTAAGAAGTAAACTTTTGTACATAATCAAAAATCATTTGAAATTTCTTCATTTACTTTAGCTACAATCTGAGCTATATTATGTATTTGGCAGTATATCTTGATAAGGCACCCAAAGGTTTATTTTGTAATATCTGCTTTTTGAATTCGATTTTTAAACAAACTAATATAAATATTAATCAATATTAAAAAAATAAAATAAATAAATATTAAATAATATAATTCTAAATAAATATTAACTAATATAATTATTACTTTTTTTTGAAAATCCTATTTAGATAGTTAAGTTTTCTAGCTTTACATTGTGATAACCAGAATTCAAAATTTATTTTCTAGTTCAATTTATTTTTATTTATTTATTTTCTAAACTTAATTTTCCAATTAAAACTTCGTTTTTACATTTCCTTTCTTCATATTAATCTTGGAATTTCTTTTTCTCTTAAAGTAATTTCTTTTCCTCTTTATTTTTACGTTCATCCATTATAGTATTTAATAACGCCCTTAAGGAACATATCCTTTTCATCTTAACCAGGACTATCATCTATACACTTTTTTTAGTTCAATAATCTTTAAAGTATAATTTTTTTAATTCCAAATACAAAATACAAGCATTCGAGGTCTTGATTTAACGCATTTCCTTTCAAGTTGTTGTTTTACAAATAAATTCTTCTTAATAATACATAACATCAAACAAAGCAATATTACTATTATACCCCTTATACAATATTACAACGGAAATCACTTTATATATATAACTCCTCAGTAGTATGCCATTTTAGAGTGTTTCTTGTTAGCACAATAAATATTTTAAATAATTTCACATTTAATGAATCCCATAACCCTGACTGAACCCCATATGTTGATGAGTTCCCGTTTATTCAATAAAACAAGGCACATTTAAACAATTGGGGGTGCATTTCCATTGGAAAGACGATGCTAAGCTTTGACGAATCAGATAGCGATCGAGAGTGATTGATAGCAGTGATTCATTTATTCTACTGTCAAACAATCTCGATTGCTAACCTGATTCTTCAAAATTGCCTTGTTAGCGTCGCGTTTCGAATCGAAATTCACCCTAACAATTTAATAATACGTAAATTGAATACAGCCAAGTTTGGCAAGAAATCATTCATCCCCGACTACAACAACGAATATTTCCGTTTGCCAATATAAAAAGTATAATATACACATTAAGGACACCATTTAAAGTTCAAGAAAATTAATAAGTAAACAAGAATATATGCGTGTATACATTAAGCATTATTTTACATTATAGCAAATGTGCAGTTAAAAAACATTGTTGTAATTATGAATACGAGTATTGAGTAGGATATAAATTTCTTTTATTTTTCTTTTAATGCAATTTAAATTGGGAAATGGATGTAAAATTATCTTAAAATTGTCCTTAAAAAGTAAAAAAAAAGAAATTTGTTTCCTACTCAACATTCGCAATTGATAAATAACACACTGTGATGCCTGTAATTGAACTAAAAGAAAGAAAAGTAATCAATGATAATATGCATATCTTGCTGAATTGTAGATAATTACTCGTGAAGTAGAAAATAATTTTACTTTTTATTTTAAAATAATATTTTAATTTTTTAATTTCAAATTCATATTTTTCATAATAAACATAACCTAAAAAGTTTTTTATAATTATGCTAAAGGAATGTTTAAAGAAAGTAGTGTTAGAGTAAAAGTTTGACCGGATATGTGTTTGATTCAATTTGTGTATGGTCTAGATTCAGTTATTTTTATAGATGCAAATTAAATTATTTGTCAAAATAAAACACTATGTTTTTCTACCATAATTATTAAAATTTGATAATACAGCATTGCACAACAGCAGCACTGCACAACACATAACGTACAAAACACAGTTAGATAACTAAGATTTACAAAAAGCCAATTTGTTTAAGGGTCTTTGTGCCCTCCGTCCTGCCTGGAACTCTTCCCTCGACTCCTGCAAACTCCCTTTTCTCTTTGCCCCTCTCCATAATCTGTTCCAAAGTGTAATGGGCGAAAAACTTGCAAAGTCGAAATTAAACGTAACGTAAGGGCCAAACCGTACTTGTAAGGAGGATCTATCAGGCAGGAGGGAGATCTTTTTGAGTTGATTATAGTTGTTTGTGGGAACGCATGGTGGATCCTTTCTGTTAGAGACCCAAAATTGAAGGGCAGGGTCATGAATTTGTCCTTTAAAGGAATATATAAAAATTTTGTTCAGATGCGTGAATAAATAAATAAACATAAGTTTTCAACAAAAAGTAAGGGGACAACTGTTCCTCTGCCTCTATCGTTAATATTGAATCTGTTACATATCTGTCGTATCAGTAACGAATGATGCTGAGCATTAAAAAGCAGTATGTAACTTATATACACAAATATACAATTACATTTACATATATACATTTATACATATGTACATATATACATGTATGCATATACATATATACATTTATATTAGCAAAATACTATAAACAAAATTTACATTTAATGAATGATGTTTGAATTTTACTAATTTTTCAATTAAATTTGGAATAGTAGTGTTTCAGAGTTTAAAAAAATTTTATTTGATAACATCTAGCGATAACTTATAGGAAAGAAGAGAAAGAGAAATTCTTTTTGATGGAAAAACTTTAAAAAACTTTTATAACTAAATTTATTATTATTTTAGAGCAGTATAAATAAAGGCAGATGCTCTTATTGTGAGGTGTCTTTTTACTAGAGTAATAAAACTGCAGAAAATAGAATTTCTTTTATTACTCAGAAACGGATGTCATACTGCAATTCGATAAAATATATGATTTTTCGTATCCTATTCCATTAACTGTTTCGAATGAAACACAGCAAAGTTTCTTTGCATTTTACATTCTTAAATTATTTTTTATTAGATTAAACGTTTTTAGTAATATTTTATATATAGTTGTTAGACTGTTTCCAAGAAAGATTGAGCATGTAATGCTCAATTCTATTGAATAACACTCATGAAATTATCATTCACATTTTCCATTTGTATTAATATTCAGATAGTCTTGCTTTAAAAAAATCTTTCTAAATAAAATTTTGGTAGGAATTCAAACTTCTTCCGAACACATTATCAAATGAGAACATTCATGAAATTATCATCTATGGGATTATGAAAAAAGAACAAATGAATCTATTCTTGGAAAAATGAACGAAAGTGGGAGAAATTGCTTATTCTTATTGATTATATCGTTTTTAATAAAGTTTTGTTAACATTAGAATTAGAACATGGCCTTGATATGGCAGTATTAGTCTTTGAAGACGTAATGTCGTTAGTTAAACTTTGCGTAATCTGCAACTTTGGAACTTTTACGAATAGAATTTTTGTCTCTGGAAATATGGTGAACATAAAGTGAATATGATTATTGAAATTTCAGAATTGAGATGAGACGTTAACACAAACACATCATTTATTTTCTACAACGCCAAAATAGACTACTAATTAGCAAAGCAATTACTACAACGCAATACTAAACTACAACTAACAATGCCTTGACTAACTACTAATTTTAAAAAGATGGCACACTGTACGGTTGCCACAAATCTCAAACATAATTTATTTAAACATTTTCTTTATTCTTCGCCGTTAAGCTGTATAAATTTAGTGCGGAATCATGGTGGATTCAGTGTAATTAAAATTTTTTTTTTTAATTCCATAAATTAAGGATAATTCAGAATCACACAGAAATTGAACTCTAAAATTAAAATTTCACCTATAGAATTATCATCACACACATCTTGAAGAAGAATATGCAAATTACAGGAAGCCACCAGATGGCGCGGATAGTACGCCACAATGACGAGTGTAAAGGAGAGGGGTATATAGGAATGGTGGCAAAGAAGTAAAAATTGTTCACCACAAGTGCTTTAAAAGCCTTTCAGTGCAATAACCGCATAGTTATGGCACAAAGGAACCATTTGGATGATTTTTTACGTGGTAGAATTATCGGACGACTGGAATGTGGACGTACCCAGCTGGAAGTATCCCAGAACTTGGAATCGCCCCAGAGTGTCATCTCCAGGCTTTGGCAAATAATTCCAAGATGATGGTAATGGGAGTAGATGTTACAGCACAGGTCGCCCCCCGAGTTACAACGCCGAATGAGGAGCGGTATTTAGCAGTTACTGCCAAAAAGAAACAGACGCAGCAAAGCATCAGACCTGTCTCGTCAGCTCTCTTCAGCTACCGGTGCGACAGTTTCAAGGCAGACCGTGTGCAGACGCATAGGGCACATTGGTCTATATGCTCGTAGGCCTGTCAGATGTGTTCCAGTTACCGCAACTCACTGTCGCCTGCGATTAACCTGGGTAGAGAGCATGCATTGTGGACACCGCAACAGTGGTCTTGTGTGATGTTTACCGGACGAGTCGAGGTTTAGTTTGCAGTCTGATTCGCCGGACTTTCATATGGAGAGCGCCAGGCATCGTTACCCAAGAGAACACCATTGAACGACACCGTTACGGTGGTGCAGGATGGCTCGTTTGGGAGGAATTATTCTTGGTTCCAGAACTGACCTGCATCTTAGAGAGTGTAACGTTGACAGGCCACATCTATCGGGATGTCATTCTGGAACAACATGTACGTTTGTTTCGGGACGCCATGGGTGCTGAATTTCTGTTTATGGATGACAACGCCCGTCCTCACTTGCAAACATTGTAGACGAATGCCTTCATTTGGAGGATATCACCCGTATGGATTGGCCAGCATACTCACCGGACTTGAATCCAATAGAGCATGTGTGGCATATGCTTGGCCGACGAATTGCAGCCCGTCAACCCTCCCACCTGTTAACCGGAACTTCGGAGGGCATTGCTTGATGAGAGGTGTAATATTCCCCAAGATCAGATTGATAATTTGATACTCAGCATGGGTAGGCGTTTGTAAGGCCTGTATTGCATCGTCCGGTAGACATACTCCATATTAACTATCATACTAGCCATGCTATACTGTTTTTTTGTAAATAGGTTCTTTTTTTGAAATTCGCTCAGGGAGAAAAATCGCAATTTTTATTAATTATGTCAAACATATAGCATCTTTTTTGCTCTTTAGCTTTTTTGTTTAATAAATAGACTTTACAAATAGTCAAATTTTTTTTTTGCTTCTGTCTCTTTCTTTGCTTGAACTTCATTATCCTTAATTTATGGACACGAGTGTATTTCTCTTTAGATGGTGGATTCTTACTCTATTCCTGGAATGAATGTATGAAATTGGGGATAAATTACTTTTACATATTGATTAAGTTGTATTTAATACCATTTTTTTTAGATTAGAATTTAAAATATTTTGACAGATTTTAGAATTAATAATTAAATTTTTACAGATTAAAATTAAATTAAACAGATTTTAGGATTTTAAATGAGCATTCAAATATTATTTTAAAATAAAATATAAAATATTAAATTCAGAAAACAAATCAAATGATAGTCTCATCAACTAAAATAATAAGTTAATATTATAAGATGAAGCAGCACATTGTTGTTTTATTTAACAGAAACCTAGAACATATATAAATTATATTTATATTAATTTTTAAAAAAATAAAATATAGGGATAGTTTTTACTAATTATCTGTACATTTTCTATTTATGTTTTAATGATCAAAATTTATTTGCTAATTTGAGATTTTTAAATTTAAATAAAAGTGTATTAATAAATAAAATGATTTAACAATATAAACATTTTCTCCAATCTCATTAAAATGAGATTATATATGTTATTTGCAATCGTGTATCTCAGCTTCAATTTCTTTTAGTTTTTCAATTCCAACGTAACGCCTGTAAAATTTGCATGCTTATTTTATACATAAAAAAAAGATAGGTTTTTTATTTGTAGTAAATGATGCAAAGCGCTTTACTTTTTTCCTGAAAATTAATACGAATATTCACTTCATTATTCTGCCTTTTTACGAAAGACAAAACGAAACAAACATCAAATTTCATTATTTTCGGGATATTAATGACATTCGTATTCTTTTGTTTTTGGCTCATTAGCTATCACCAATAATTATGATTCTGAAATATGGAAAACGGGAAAAAGGAAAATAATCTTTTTTTCAAAGATATTGACTAACTGAAAATCATTTCAGCAAACAAAGTTATAAAAAAAAGGAGTTTTTTTTTTCTTCCTAAATAGTTTATAAATATTTTAATTGATAATATTAATTAAATAGAGGAGGACGTAAAACTATAGTTTTATTTTTCCTTTTTATAGTTTATTAGACGTAAACAGTTCCTTTTTTTTTGTGTGTGACGATGGTATGGTGTAGGTATTAAAATGCAGCAAACAACACACAAAAAAATATTTTAATTAAGGTACAGATATTTGTGGGAGTTGTATATGCCTGTATTTCTTATTGCTTACATATGTATGTTTCGTATTTTCGTATTGTTTATTTCTTCTTATTGCTAATTCTTATTTTTCTTCAATTTTTTGACTTATATAATTGGTATATTATATTTTTTTTTGTAACTACGTATCTTGCTTAATTATTATTTATTTGAATCATTGTGAAGTTTTGTTTCCTATTTATAATTGATTAATCAGAAATATTAAAATTCCAATTCAATTGAAATAGTAAAAATAAGTATGTCTCAATTAAAGGTGCATGATGCATATATCATTCATATTTAAACAATCAAAAAAATGGATTAAATAAGTCATCTAAAACTTTTATTTAATTACTTTGCTTAAAACCCTCACTTTGCATGATAACTATTTTTATATAACATACACGCAAACAATTAACACTAATTAATTCAAAAAGTTATTTTCAAAATAGTTTATTTTCAAAATAGTTTTGTTCAAAAATAGTTTATTTACATTTAATCCACATTCAAAATTGAATGTAGATTAAAATGTACAATAAACTATTGCGAGTTTCAGTAACCAATTAATACAATAAAACTATGGGAGACCTCCAATAACAAATTAATGCAATAAACTATTGTAAGCTCTTTTTACTTATTTTGAAATACTTTATTTTATTGTTACATTACATGTATTTTTTTACTTGACAGAATTATTTAGAAACAGAAAAGCAGAGAAAAAAAAAGAAATAATTGAAAAGTTAGTTTAATCCATTCACCCAATTCCAAAAGTTAATTAAAGACATTTCCAACTGCGCTACACAAATATCTCCCCCTCCCTCTTGTCTTCAATGAAAACAGGTCTGTAATCAGGAAAAATCTTTCTCCCATATGTTCTTTAAAGTGTCAAGAGTAT
>BPLR01000725.1:0-114323 GCA_021605095.1 Caerostris extrusa
CAGCTATCAATAAATCATGACTTATTTATTTCTTTAAATTTATCATTATTGTAAAAAGTATATCACAAAATGTATACAAGTAAATACCGTAAATTCACATGTTTAGATACAAAAATGACATAATCAAAAATGAACCTCCTAAACCTAAAATGAATTCTCTAGTAAATAAATTGAAGTGAACGATTTTTTTCTCTATTTCAAGAGAGTTTCTAGCTTTTTGCATATTTTTTAACAGCTATTTTTTATCATTATGTTTGCCAGTGCTTATTGATATTGGAGGACGCGTTTCATTTGTCTTTTGGATGGATGGAAAACTGTTATACTCAAGAAATATAGGAAACTGATATTGTATTTGCAAAAAATGATAAAATGAAATAACTATTTTTAGTATACGTGCCATTCAACTGCAAAAGTTATAATTGTAGAGTTAAAAGTCTTACCACAAATATGGCCAAAATTTCAAACAAATATTACATAGCATTGATGATTGTATTTAAAAGTACCATTAATTAAATCTTCAAAGGATAAAAAGAATTGTTATAGAAACAACCGCAACTTTGAGTTACCTCTTCCGTACTGAAAATGGAATGGCACAATTTATAGTAGTAAATTAACCGAAAGTATAGTTTATATACTTACTGAAAAGAATGTTTGTAATGAAGTGTTCAAAGTTTTATTGATTATAAGTATCTAGTAAAAGCTGTGATGGATTAGAAGTTTGCCTGATCTATAGGTAGGTGGAAGAGAGGGATTCACTTAATTTATTCAAAAACAAGAATTGAATCCCTACCGCGAGTGAAAAGGTGTTTGTTTTCACACTTTATCGTTATATCGGCTAAGAGAATAAGGTTTCGAGCTAAATTCTTTGGTTGCAATTAGAGTCCTCGCATGGAATATACTCAACTGCTTTTCATCTTATTCGCACGGAATTTGGAGAACACTTCAAAAGCCCTTTCGTGACCCTTCAGCAATTCTCGAGTGGCTACTTGAGTGGGGTGGAGATAATAAAGAAAAAAAGAAGTGAAAAAAAGATATAATCTGCGATGATACAGAAGAGATACCTCTGTGAGAGAATGCCCTCGTCAAACGGTGTCTTCCTTTGCACGTTTCTTCCTTCCCCCATTGCTTTTAATGAGCGCATCTTTTAAAAGACAAAACATCGCCGGCCAAGGACAGCAGTAATGTGGAGTGCACAACCGCAAAATTGAATTAGGTCCCTGTTTGTAGGAGGCAAGTGGCTAACAAACTTGTGAGACAATAGTTAATGTGTGCAGAAATAAACAGAGTGGAAACTGTAAATAAATACGGCTGCACGCAGGAATGCTGGGCTAGGAAAAGCAGAATATAAACAAAACGCAATAAAAAATGAAAACAAAGCACAGAGAGAGAGATAGAAGGGGATGAATTTCTACAAATTTGAATCCTGCTAGCATAAGAGTGCTGTTGTGCAGTGGTGGGAGCTGAGAGGATGAGGTGATTCTGTGCTTTTTGGGTCTTAATCATGATCATGGTACGGCTCTGCACTTCAATTACACCGAAGTGAGGTTAGGAACAAACATGACTGAATAAGAAATTTCTCTTTCTTTCGTAGGTAGGCTTTCGATATTTACCTCAGGTTGAGAAGTTTTTAACTTCTTTTTCCCTTCTTTTTTGTGCTGTTCCGGAATGAGAGTTTTGGCATTGTTGTGTGTTATTACTTTTTTTAACTGGTTATATGGGCCGCAATTTCTTCTTTTAGATGCTGTGAGTCGATAGCAAATAAATTGAAGCTGAAAAGTATTTATTTCAAAGACAGAGATTCTAGCTTTTGCATTATTTTGGCGAGCTAAATTTTTAACGTTATGTTTTACTTGCTCGAGCTGATGGATATCGGTATGAATGAGCTTTTATTTGTCTCCTTTGGATGGATGTAATTGTTAAACGCAGAGATATTACAAAAACCTGACATTGTCTTTACAAAAAATGTTGAAGATAGAAAAGAATATGTATTTGAGTATTCTGCAATATTGTATTTATGCTACAAAAGTTATGATTCCTGTTTAATAAATCAAAATTATTTAGAAAAACACAATATGTTTTTAGCAAATCCTACGGCCTGTATTTCATGAATTTTGTGAGAAATGAAATCTGGATAATGAAATATATCATGAAATATGAATCTCTACGCGATCTTATCAATTTATCTGTTGAAACTAAAAAGATACTAAAATCACTTACTAGAAACTAAAAATAAATCATACATGCATATTTATTTCAAAAAGAAATTTGCTTGAATTCAGTTTAACAAATTATTTTTCAAAATTCCTTCATATGATTAAATAAGACTGATTTATAGGGTATAATTTTTTTCGTTATTGAAAATAAAAATAAAATTAATATCATCAATTGTAACAATTGAAATATGCTTATTTTTAAAAAAACTCGTTAAGTGCAATTTTAAGTTATCATTTTTAAGTCATGTTAAGTTAATTTAAGTGTCACTTTGCAGTATATTTTTTTACTATATATATATATATATATATATACCAAAGGCGTATGAGCAGTCGCTGTTTTCTCGCCTAGTCACCGGACATGACTGCCTCGCGAGACCATCTCTTACATTGTTCTCTTCGATATGTGTACTCTGTGCTGTTTCTGAAGAGGCCATGGACTCCATACATCTCACTGCACTGTCCTGCTCTGAGCAAGACTTTTCTCGCCGAGCGATATTGGGAGGCTGGAGATATGTTAGATTAATGAACTCTGTTTCCAGCATGTTTAGCCGTATTCTCTGTTCTTTTTTTCGTTGTTGTTTTTATTACTGTAGTCAAATGTTCATAACCTGTCAGTGAAAATAATACATACATATATATATATATTTTATAACCAGTAATACCTGCCTTTTGTAATTGACTGTAACGTGTTTTCTTTCTAACCCCAAACTTCTCCCACAAAGTGTGATTTTAATTATTAAAAAAGCTGTTTGAATTTTTAATATTTAAAATTTTGAATTACAAGAAATAATTGCATAAAAAATTAAATGAAAGAAAATTAGCAAAAATATATGGAACTTTTGTTTTTTCAAGTGGTGCTATGATGTGTATGCCTAGCTAACACCCTTAACAATTAATGAATTCGTTAATTTTTACTTTAAACAACATACTTACCTTTCGACACAATGCTATGTACATAAACAAAACCAAACAAAAAGAAAAAAGAAAACATTGCTTTTTAATGTAAGATAAAATTATTATTTTCATAAGCAAATTTAATAAATATTTATTATTCCTTGATAAATAATTGAAAAGCTTTAACTTTTTTACACTTTTAAATGAAGCAATATACATTTGCACTAATTTTACTATGTGTATAGATTTGCACTAATGTGATGTAGTATGTGCTAATTGATAATGTGTGGAAATAAATCTGTTTCATACCATTATTTTTGTAAATATTGAGTATGATCAGTTTACTGCCCCCTAAAAAATAATGTTTCTCAAATAGTAATTAACTGAAAAATACAAATATGAATATAAATAAATTTTCCTAATAATAAATGAAGAAGTCCCCTATTTTATTTAAAAAAAAGAACTGGATCAGTCACAAAACTATTCCAATGAACTTAACAGCAGCGGAGTCACAAACAACTTTGCATTTTTTCCGATCCTCTCCATAATTATATACAAATGCTACACCTCTAAACTTCTTCCTGAATAATTTAATGACCAGCGTATACTAGGATATAATAAACATTAATTTTTAATTATTCTAGATTGTTCTGTAATTTCGCCAAGCGGTTTTAAGTGGTTTCACAACTATTAATAACTTTCTCCTGGGAATAGATTCCTATTGTTAACGTAATAATTTTTATCAACAAATGTTGTTTTAGGGTAACAAACATGCTATGAACATTTAGTTTAGCAATATAGAAAATAAAATGTAAGCATTTGTTGTTCATTATTGTCAAAATAAATTGCAATTTTCCATATAATATCCTTTGACGGAAATAGCAGGGGTCCTTTCATTAGTTTTCTCTGCAAATTAATTTTTTTATACATTATTACAAGTTATTACTGCTTTTCACTAATTAATTTTCAATTAATATCATTTTCCCTAATGAATGTGAGTTGCACTTTTTTTGCATGTGGCCCTTTGAAGGAAGATTCGGGTTCATTTTTGTTTAATTTTTATTGCAAATTATTTTTAATTAATTAGAACAAATTATTTTATTGATTAACAGAGTTTTTTGTTACTATTGTCTTTTTCTTATCATTAGTTGCACGTAATTTTGTGCATTCAACTAAAACGGAGAAGTGGAGGTATTTACATTAATAACTATTTTATGCAAATGACATTATATTACAATTAAAATAGGTTCTGAAAACATAAAATAATTTTAAAATCAGAAAATAAATATTCTGTATTATTCAGTATTAATTACAAATCTCTGTGGCCAGAGAGGTATATAACTTAGTACTGTTATCAATAATATTTAATAAATATATATATTTGAATAATATAATAATAAAGAATGTCTAATAAATAAACATATTGGCAAAAAAAATAAGAATTTTTTCAAAATCATATATCATAAAAATAAAAATTAAAAAATCTAATTGAATTTTCCATTTGAATTCAATGGAAAATTCAATTAGAATTTTTTGCGTTATATGATTGAACAGATCAATTAATCAAATTTTAGAGTGAATCGATACAAATTACTGTTAATAGAATTTTCACAAGCTATTAATCACAAGGATATCACAAAATGTATACAGAAATATACAATTCAATGTTTAGATACAAAAATATCATTGTTCAAAATTTTTAGGTACATAATCCTATAAAAAAATTTGTAAAAAACTGGCAAAAATTATGCCCAAAATAACAAAAAAATGACATACCATTGATGACTGGATTTAAGAACCATTAATTAAATCTGAAAAAAGGAACTAAAACAATTCATAAGGAAACAACTGCCACTTTAAATTACCTTTCTGTGCTAAAAACGGAAATATGCGATTTAAATTAGTAAATTAAACTAGCAATAAGACTTTGATACTTACTTAGAAATTAAAGGAAGTTGATAACAAGTATTCAAAACTTATATGAACGTAAGATCTGATGGTTTAGAAGTGTGTCTGATAGATAGGTGAAGAAGTGGAAAGAGGGATTCCCTTAATTTATTCAAAAACAAAAAACGAATCCTTGCCGCCTGGAATGAAAAGCTGCTGCTTGTTTCCACTTTGTTTTTCTATCATTAGAAGAATTTTTTGGAGCAAAACTCCTTTGGTTGCAATTAAAGACCTCGCGTTGAATCTGCTCAACTAATTTTAATTTCGCACGGAATCGAACACTTCAAAAACTCTCCCCACCCTTCAGCAATTCTCGAGAATCATTTCACAGAAGAGAATCCTTTGTGAGAGGAAAGCGGCGCCAAACGTTGCCTTCTTGCGTATCTTCTTCTTCCTTCCCCTTTGCTTTTAATGAGTGGCGCATATTTAAGATTTTTTCTTTTATACATTTTATAACACAGTTTTACAATAATTATAAATTAAAATAAAAATTTATTAATCACTAATAACTTGTGAAAATTTCTTTATCAGCAATTTCTATCGATTTTTCTCTAATAGTTGATGAATGGTCTCTAGAAGATATTTCAATCATGTAATTTATTTATTTTTAAAACCTCAAAGTTCTTCAGTAAATAAATTATTTATTATTTAAGCTATTATTCTATTATAATTAATAAAGTATACGAAGGGTTTTGATGACTGAATGATTAACGCTCTCTTACTAACTATATAAATCTCTTACTAACAATATTTGAAACATGTATACAAAATCTCTATTAATTTAAAAAGTATTTTACTAATAAAAATATGAACTAATATTATAAAAAAATTTTGATTATAAAACATACAAAAAATAACTTTCAACAAATAATTGAGATAAATCTTTTAATTCTGATGTCTAATTTTTTTAAGACTATTCTAACAAACTTGGAATGTCTACCATCTTACATTTCTAACATTCTTAGTAATATTAGGTAATACTATTAAATATCCAAATTTATTCAAATATTTTTAAGAATAAATCCAAAAATAATTTTTAAATGTAACGAAAAGCATTGAAAATCAAAGTGTATGTGAAATGTAAATTTTTGTTTGATATATTGAAATTATAACTTTTGCAGCCTAAATATTGTATTGTACATGTACTAAAACACTTTCTTCATCTATAGGGTTTTTTGTTACAAAGATAATGTCAGTTTCTTATATTTCTGCGTATATCAATTTCATAAATTCAAAAAAGACAAATAAAATTCATTCTCAATATCAATATGCAAGAACGAACATAACGTTAAAAAATAATTGCCAAGATATGCAAAAGTTGGAATAAAAAACTTAACTTCAATTTATTTTCTCGCGACTCCAGCATCTAAAAGCAAAAATTACAGCTCGGATAACCAGTAAAAATAATAACACACAACAATGACAAAACTTTTATACGAAACTGTACACACAATTAAGAAGAAAAAAAAGGAAGTTAAAAACTTCACAAATCCTCAGATAAATAGCAGCCTACCTACGAAAGAAAAAATAAGTTTCTTGTTCAGCCAATTTGTTTCTGAACCTCACTTCACTGTAATTGAAGTGCAGTGCCGTCCACATGATTAAGACTCGAAAAGCACAGAATCACCTTATCTTCTCGCTCCCGCCACTGCTCAACAGCACTCTCATGCTAACGATTCAGATTGGAGAATTTCGTCCCCCCCCTCTCTCTGTTTTGTTTTTCATCTTTTATTGGGTTTTGTTTATATTATTCTTTTTTTTAGCCCAGCATACCTGCTTGCCGCCGTTTTTTATTTACAATTTCCTCTGTTTCTCTCTGCACACTCGAATAACTATTTCCAAGCAAGACTGTAAGCGACTCGCCTCCGACAAACAGCGACTTAATTCAATTTTGTTGCGCACTCTCATTAGTGCGCTTCTTTGCAAGTGATGTTTTTAGATATGAAACAACAAAATTAAAATATTTCGGTACATAATCTATCAAAAGAATTTGTCGGTGCAGCCTTTGCTTAAGGCATAAAGACATATTTGCCAGCTGTATCAGAAAAAAATTTTTAAATAAAAAGAAAGAGAATTTGGAAAAAGTTTACCACAGATATTAACAAAATTGCAAACATATAATACATAGCATTGATGATTATATTTAAGTACAATTAATTAAATCTGAAAAGGATAAAAAATTTCTTACTGAAACAACTGCCACTTTAAATTACCCTTCTGTACAAAAATCGGAAAGGCGCGACTTATAGTAGTAAATTATATGAATAGTTTTACTTAGATACTTACTTAACGGATGTTTATAATAAAGTGTTTAAAACTTATATGAATGTAAGAGCTGCTGGATTAGAAGTGTGAATGATCGATATGTGGGTGGAAGACAGGAATTCACATAATTTATTCAAAAACAATATATGAATCCTTATCGCCTGGAAAGAAAAAGATGCTTGTTACTTTGTCTTTTAAAATTATAAAAGAACTTTTTTCGAGCAAAAACTTCTTTGGTTGCAATTAGAGTCCTCGTGTTGAATCTGCTCAACTACTTTTCATTTTATTCGCACGGAATCGGAGAACACTTGAAAAACCCTCCCACGACCCCTTCGGCAATTCTCGAGAGGCCGCTTGAGTGGGGTGGAGAGAATAAAAAAAAAAAAAAAAAAGAAGAAAAAAGAAAAGATTCGGCGAGGCACAGATGAGAATCTTTTGTGAGGAGATAACGGCGTCAAACGTTGTCTTCTTGCGTTTTTCTTCTTCCTTCACCTTTGCTTTTAATGAGGGGCGCATCGTTAAAAACAAACGTCGCTGGCGAAGAAACGCAGTAATGTGAGTGCGCAACAAAGTTGCATTAAGTCCTTGTTTGTCGGAGTCGAGTCGCTAATAAACTTGCGAGAAAATAGTTAGTCGAGTGTGGAGAGAGTAACAGAGAAAATTGTAAATAAATACGGCGGCTCTCAGGAATGCTGGTGTGAAAGAAAAAAAAAAAACCCTATAAAAGATAAAAAAAAAGCAGAGAGGTGTGGAGTGGGAATGAAGGGTATTCAATCTAAATCGTTATCGTTATCACTGCACAACAGCACTCTGATGGAGTGCTGTTGTGCAGTGGTGGGAGAGAGGATAAGGTGATTCTGTACTTTTAGAGTCTTAATCATGTGGACGGCACTGCACTTCAATTACTACAGTGAAGTGAGGTTCGGAAACAAATTGGCTGAATAAGAAACTTCTTTTTTTCTCTCGTAGGTAGGCTTATATTCATCTCAGGATTTGTATAGTTTTTAATTTCCTTTTCTTCAACTTCCTGAATGAAAGTTTTGGCATTGTTGTTTGTTATTTTTTTCGTGGTTATCTGAGCTGTAATTTCTGCTTTTTAAATGCTGGAATCGATAGTAAGTAAACTAAAGTGAATTTTTTTTTATGATTTCAAGAGAGAGTTTCTAGCTTTTTGCATATTTTGCAGTTAGTTTTTAACATTATATTTGTTCAAGCTTATTGATATTGGAGAAAGAGTGTTATTTGCCTTTTAGATGGATGAAATTGTTATACGCAGACATATAAGAAACTGATATTGTCTTTGCAAAAAAATGATAAAAACTATTTTAGTTTATGTCCAATAAAATATACGAGCTGCAAAAGTTATTATTTCTATGTATTAAATAAAAATTATTTAATTGAAAATTAAAAAAATCCTTACGTTTTACGCTTTACGTCTTAATACTTGAAAAAATTAAATATTTATTAAATGCTTAGAAATATTTCTGTAAATTTGGATAATTAGCTATTTGTTAGCTAATGTTATAAAGATTTTAGAAATATACGAACATGATATGTATACCAGAATATACCATATAATTTTTTGGATACGAAATTACATAATTCAACCACTAAAAGAATCTGAAAGGAATTAAACATTTCTTAAGGAAACAACAGCAACTTTAAATTACCTTTCTGCACTAAAAATGGAAAGACGCGATTTATATTAATAAATTAAACGAGTAATATGGCTTAGACACTTACTTAAGGTATGTATATAATAAAATGTTTAACATTCATATGAATGTAACTATCTAATAAGATCTGTTGGATTAGAAGTGTGCATGTTCGATATGTACGTGGAAGAGAGGTATTCACTTAATTTATTCAAAAACAACAAATGGATCTTTAAAGCCTCGGAAGAAAAGATGTTTGTTTCCATTTTGTCTTTCTATCTTTAGAGAAGATTTTTGGAACAAAACTTCTTTGGTTGCAATTAGAATCCTCTCGTTCAATCTGCTCAAACTATTTTCATTTTATTCGCAGGGAATCGGAGAACACTTCAAAAACCCTCCCGCGACCCCTTCGGCAATTCTCGAGAGGCCGCTTGAGTGGGGTGGGAGAATAAAAAAAAAAAAAGAAAGAAAGAAAGAATCGGCGATGGCACAGAAGAGAATCCTTTGTGAGAGGATACCGGCGTCAAACGTTGTCTTACGTTTCTTCTTCTTCCCACCCCTTTGCTTTTAATGCGGGGCGCATCTTTAAAAACAAACATCGCCGGTGAAGAAACGCAGTAATGTGAGTGCGCAACAAAATTGAATTAAATCCCTGTTTGTCGGAGGCGAGTCGCTAACAAACTTGCGAGAAAATAGTTGTCGATTGTGCAGAGTGAAACAGAGGAAATTGTAAATAAATAAGGCGGCACGCAGAAATTCTGGGCTAAAAAAAGAAAAACTGAATGTAAACAAAACCCAATAAAAGATGAAAACAAAGTAGATAGAGGGGGGGATGAAATTCTCCAATCTGAATCTTTAGTATCATAGTGCTATTGTGCAGTGGTGGGAGCGAGAGGATGAGGTGATTCTGTACTTTCTGAGACTTAATCATGTGGACGGCACTGCACTTCAATTGCAGTGAAGTGAGGTTCAGAAACAAATTGGCTGAATAAGAAACTTCTTTTTTTTTTTGTAGGTAGGCTGATATATATCTCAGGATCTGTGAAGTTTTTAATTTTATTTTCTTCCTTTTCGTTTTTTTGTTTATGCAGATCCGAATGAAAGTTTTGGCATTGTTGTGTCTTATTATTTTTTTTGGTTATCTGAGCTGTAATTTCTGCTTTTGGATGCTGCAGTCGCTAGTAAGTAAATTGAAAGAAAGTTTTTTTTTTTTGTTTTTGTTCAATAGATAGTTTTAGGTTTTTGCATATTTTGGCCGTTATTTTTAACATTATATTTCTCCATGATTATTGATATTGGAGAATGAGTTTTGTTTGTGTTTTTGATACATTAAATTGTCATACGCAGAGCTATAAGAAACTGACATTGTCTTTCCAAAAAACGCTAAATATGAAAACCTGTTTTTAATATATGTGCAACATAATATTTAAGCCACAAAGTTACGATTTCTATTAATTAAATAAAAATTTGTTAATTAAAAATTAAAAATCTAGTACATTTTACATTTAAATGTTTGTCTTAATACTGAAAAAAATTAAATATTAATTTTTTTTTCTAATGCAGCTGGAAACTCTTAGACAGTTGTCTTTTATAGTTTAAGACAAGGGATTTTTAGATGCAAAATACCAGAATTAAAAGATTTAATTTTAAAAAATTAAAAGATTTAATTTTAAAAAATTAAAAGATTTTAAAAAATAATAAAATTTTTTTTAAAGAATTAAAAGATTTAATCCATATATATTTATCAAACAATTTGGAAAACTCTTACCATAAATATGCCCAAAATTACAAACAAATGATACATAGCATTGAGAATTGGATTTAAGTAACATTAATTAAAACTTAAAAAAGAAACAAGTAAAAACATTTCTTAAAAACGGAAAGACACAAGTAATGCCACTGGATACTGCAGAAATTAAAGGAAGTTCATAACAAGTATTCAAAACTTGTATAATGTAAGAGCTGATGAATTAGAAGTTTTCTGATCTATGTGTTGGTGGAAAGAGGAATTAACTTCATTTATTCAAAAACAAGAGTTTAATCCTAACCGCCTCCAACGAAAAGTTGGAGTTAAAGTTCTTGTTTCCACTTTGTCTTTCCATCATTAGAGAAGAATTTTTGGAACAAAAAGCTTTTTTTGTTGTTGTCTAGAGTCGCTTTGAATCTGCTCAACTACTTTTCATTTTATTCGACGGAATCGAAGAACACTTCAAAAACCCTCCACGACCCCTTCAGCAATTCTCAGTGGCCTCTTGAGTGGGTGGAGAGAATAAAGACAAAAAAGAAGAAGAAAAAAAAAGAAAAAAGAATCGGCGATGGCACAGAAGATAATCCTTTGTGAGGAATACCGGCGTCAAACGTTGTCTTCTTGAGTTTCTTCTTCTTCATTCCACTTTTGCCTTTAATGAGGGCGCATCTTTAAAAACAAACATCGCCGGCAAAGAAACGCAATAATGTGAGTGCGCAACAAAATTGAATTAAGTCCCTGTTCGTCGGAGGCGAGTCGCTAAGAAACTTGCGAGAAAATAGTTAGTCGAGTGTGCAGAGAAAAAAGAGGAAATTGTAAATAAATAAGCCGGCGAGCAGGAATGCTGGACTAAAAAAAAAAGAAAAAAAGAAGAAGAATATAAACAAAACCCAATAAAAGGTGAAAACAAAGCAGAGAGAGAGGAGGATGAATGAATTTCTCCAATCTGAATCGTTAGCACCAGAGTGCTGTTGTGCAGTGGTGGGAGCGAGAGGAAATGATGATTCGGTGCTTTTTGAGTCTTATCACATGGACGGCACTGCACTTCAATTACAGTGAAGTGATGTTCAGAAATAAATTGGTTGAATAAGAGAAACTACTTTTTCTCTCTTAGGTAGGGTGATATTTATCTCTATAACTGATTCGTGAAGTTTTAATTTCCTTTTCTGTTTTTTTTGTTTGTGCAGTTCGAATGAAAATTTTGGGCATTGTTGTGTGTTATTATTTTTTCTGATTATCCGATATGTAATTTTTGCTTTTAGATGCTGAAGTCGCTAGTAAATAAATTGAAGTGAAAGTTTTTTTTTGTTTTGTTTCAAGAGAGAGTGTCTAGCTTTTGCATATTTTGGCAGTTTGTTTTTGACAATATGTTTGTTCATGCTTATTGATATTAGATAATGAGTTTTATTTGTCCTTTGGGTGGATTAAATTGCTATACGCTGAAATATAAGAAACTCACATTGCCTTTAAAAAAAAAAAAATCTAAAGATGAAAAATGTATTTTAGAATATTTGCAATATAATTAAATATTATATTGCAAATATTCTAAAATACATTTTCATCTATGATTTTTTTTAAATTTTAGAAATCATAACTGTTACAGTTTAACAGTTATGATTTCTTTAATAAATCAAAATTATTTAATTAAAAAAAAAAAAAAAAACACGTACTTTTTACATTTAAATAATTATCCTTAAACTTAAAAAAATTAAATATTAATTTTGTGCTTAGTAGTATTTGAATAAATTTGATGTGTAGCAATATGTTAGATAATATTATGATGATGTTAAAAGAATAAGATTTTAGATGTTTACAGATTGTTAGAATGATGTCAAAAAGATTAGATGTCAAAATAAGAGGAAACATGTTAGATATTTCTAGAAAATTATCTTTTGTGTATTTTGTAATATATGAAATTTTCCAATCTGAATCGCTAGCATTAGTCTAATTAGCCCAAAGGTGTACACAAATAGACCGTAGAGCGACAAACCAAATCAAAAGACCATTCATTTATCATAGAAAATCGATAGAAATTACTGTGAAATGAATTTTCACAAGGTATTAATAATTCATACATTTTTATTTTTATTTATAATTATTGTAAATAACATAAAGAAATGTATACTAGAATATACCATACGATGTTTACATACAAAAAAGCATATTTAACAATTTTAAGTCATGTACCTATAAAAGAATTTGGAAAATTCTTACCGCAAATATGCACAAAATTACAAACAAATATTACACAGCATTCCTGATTTGACTTAAGTTTCATTAACTAAATCTCAAACGATTAAAACATTTCTTTAGGAAACAGCTGCCACTTTAAATTACCTTTCTGTGCTAAAAACGGAAAGATGCAATTTATAGTAGTAAATTAAACGATTACTTAACGATTTAGATACTTAGTTAGAAATTAGAGGAAGTAAATAACAAGTATTCAAAACTTATATAAATGTAAGTGTTGACGGTTTACAAGTGTGCCAGATCAATATGCAGGTCGAACAGAGGGATTCACTTAATTTATTCAAAAATAACAAATAAATCCTTACCGCCTCGAATGAAAAGATGCTTGTTCCAGTTATTCATTATTATTATTATTATTATTATTACACTTATTATTATTATTATTGTAAAGGATATCACAATATATATACAAGAATATACCATACGATGTTTAGATACAAATTGACATAATTGAAAATTTTAAGTACATGAACCTATAAAAGGGATATTTGGAAAACCCTTATGATGAATAATGTATTGAATTAGATTATATAAATATTATATTATAAGAATGCAAGTATCTAATAAGAATTGCTGAGTTAGAAGTGTAACTGATCGATATGTAGGGGAAGAGAGGGATTCACTTAATTTATTCAAACACAGGAGATGAATACTTACCGCCCCGAATGAAAAGACGCTTGGTTCCACTTTGTCTTTCTATCATTAGAGAAGAATTTTTCGAGCAAAACTTCTTTGGTTGCAATTAGAGTCCTCGCGTTGAATCTGCTCAACTACTTTTCATTTTATTCGCACGGAATCGGAGAACACTTCAAAAAACCCTCCCACGACCCCTTCAGCAATTCTCGAGTGGACACTTGAGTGGGGTGGAAAGAATAAAGAAAAAAAAAAAAAACAGAAGAAAAAGAAAGAAAAAAAAATGAATGAGAAGATGGCACAGAAGAGAATCCTTTGTGAGAGGATACCGGCGTCAGACGTTGTCTTCTTGCGTTTCTTCTTCTTCCTTCATCTTTGCTTTTAATGAGTGGCGCATCTTTAAAAACAAACATCGCCGGCAAAGAAACGCAGTAATGTGAGTGCGCAATAAAATTGAATTAAGTCCCTGTTTGTGGGAGGCGAGTCGCTAACAAATTTGCGAGAAAATAGTTAGTCGAGTGCGCAGAGAAAAAAGAGGAAATTGTAAATAAATACGCCGGCAAGCAGGAATGCTGGGCTAAAAAAAAAAAAGTAAAAGAAGAATATAAACAAAACCCCAAAAAAAATTAAAACAAAGTAGAGAGAGGAAGGGGGAAAGAAATTCTCCAATCTTAATCGTTAGCATGAGAGTTCTGTTGAGCAGTGGTGGGAGCGAGAGGATAAGGGGATTCTGTGATTTTGAGTCTTCATCATGTGGACGGCACTGCACTTCAATTACTACATTAAAGTGAGGTTCAGAAACAAATTGGCTGAATAAGAAATTTCTTTTTTTCTTTCGTAGGCAGGCTGATATTTATCTTTTAACTTCTTTTTTTTTTTTTTTTTTTTTTGGTGCTGTTCCGAATGAAAGTTTTGGCATTGTTGTTTGTTATCATTTCTGTTCTGTTTATCTGAGCTGTAATTTCTGCTTTTAGATGCTTGATTCGCTAGTAAACAAACTGACATGAAAGTTTTTTTTTTTTGTAATTCAAGTGAGAGTTTCTAGCTTTTGTATATTTTGGCAGTTATTTTTAACATTATGTTTGTTCAACTTATTGATATTAGAGAATAAGTTTTATTTGTCTTTAGGATGGATGAAGTTTTTGCACGCATAAATACAAGAAACTGACATTTTCTTGGTAAAAAATGATAAAAATAAAACTACTATTTAAATATAAAAGCAACATAATATTTAAGATGCAGAAGTTATGATTTCTATTTAATTAATCAAAAATATTTAGGTTAAAAAATTAAAAAATCACTTACGTTTTACATTGAAATGTTTGTCTTAATACTTAACAAATTAAATATTAATTATGTGTTAAGAAGTATTTGAATAAATTTGGATGTTTAGCACTATGTTAATTAAAATTATTTTATGAAATATTAAGATTATAGATATTTCCATATTGTAAGAATGATTTCAAAAGATTAGACGTCAGAATTAAATGAAACTTGTTAGATATTTCGTAATACTTATTTTTTTTTGTGTATTTTAGAATTATAACATAGATTTTTTAATTAATTTGTCATGTTTTTTATTCGTACAAATATTTCTTTAAATTAATAGAAATTTTGTATATGTGTTTCAAATTTTGTTATTAGGAAATTTTTAAATAACGGTAAAAACACAAGTCTATAAGTGTGGCACATAATTAAAACTTTTTTGATAAAATACTTTATATCTGAAAATGTATTGTTTAATGTATACTTTTAGTAATCACTAAAAATAATAATATAAAAACAGGTTGGCGTTGATAATTTTTTATCTAATATAAATATTTCATTAAAATTACTTTATATAATTTTATCACACATTTTGGTATTATACTTCATCTCCATTAAATCTCTATGTATTTATTTATAAAGAAATAATATTTTTCATATAAATTTAATTTTTAAAGAATTAACACGTTTTACACATTTTTTGTTTTATTTTACATTATGAGGATAACGTAAATTTAGTTTAGGATATTAAAATCTAATGAACATTAAAAAATAACAGACATCATTTTTAAAATTTATAGCAAAATTTAAAGTATAATATATAAAAGTACTGAAATATTTCTTTGCTTTCAGAATCCAGATTTAATATAAATATTTGTTATTTTTTTTTTTTCTTTTAATGCAGCTGGCAAACACAGACACCTTGGTGTTGGATGCCTTAAGGCAAGTGCTGCGCAGACGTACTCACTTTGCATTACCCAGGGGGAGCGTGTAACTTGAAGATAAGCCACGGAAGCGGAGTAACAACCGCCCCCGCAACGCTCTACGATATTAGACCGGGACCTACTTTTAAAGTGGATTCCGAACCACTACAAGCAACCATGTCACCGCCGGGACTCGAACCCGAAACCTGTGATACAGAGCGCCAGAGCGCTAGCCACTCGGCCATCCAGGCCCCATATTTGTTAAAATAATATAATATAAAATAATGTAGTTTATATTATTATGTATTTTGGCTTAGCAATTATTAATTTTCACCTTTTTAATAAAAATATCTATATTATAATAGTCAATCTTTATCAATCATATGCTTTACAATAATTCAATATTTTATTTAATATTTCATGCAGTTTTAGCTTTATCTAGCTCAGAAAACATTTTATTTCAGAATCAAATTCCAAACCATATGAATGTAAGACAATATAAAAAAGACTATAAATATATAATTTTAATAATATTATCTTTTTAAATTTCCAAGTTAAGGGCAGAAGTTTCTCCAAAAAACAGTTATAATTCAAATAAATTAGAAAGTCCATAATTTAGCTTTTTATCATTTTAATTAGACTTTTTAATTTTGAAAATGGATCGACTTTGTATTCGATCTCAATTAAATGTTTTAATAATTAAAAAAAATAGTTAATTTAAATCTATTGTAATAAATAAGTAAGGATTCATGAAATGCCGGCTATGCAAGGTCTGTAGAATAATATATGTGAAAATTTATACCACTTATCCAATATGTTAATACTCGTTGTTAAATGGGACACCATATCTACAAGTTTGAGTTGTTAATAACGATGGATTGTGACATATATGACGCACGGCACTAACTCCTCTAATGCACATACGATTTAATTGATTTCAGAATTGCAGATATGTTTAAGTGATTTCAGAATAGTTGATTGTTATTAATATGCGATTCTCATAAGTATTATGTCATAAGTATTCAAGAATTAGTATAATATTAATGTTTGTATACATATTATGTATGTAAGCATAATTGATTGAGGTATTCCTTTGATTGAAAATTCACGATTGCAATTTTTGCAAAATAAAAGGTGTTTTTATGCTATTCGGTTTTAAGTTTTTTTTAAGTTGTTTATAAACAAATGGCACATGTATTATTAAGTTAAAATAGAGTTCATGGGTTTTCATTATGATATATAAAAGATTTAAAAGAATTATAGTTCTCAATAAATAAAGACTGTTTTTTTATAAAGTATGAGAAATATTATCAAAATATATTATACTGAATTTTTATTGATAATATAGCTCACATCATATAACATATTGGATTTATTTTAGAAAAATTTAATGAATTGATTTTTTTAACTGCAATTACATTATCTTCATTTTACTCATGAATCTTCAAATATATTAAAAACACTTTAATAATAAAGTTATTTTGATTTATAACTTTATTACTAATTAGAACACTTGGAAATAAGAGCGCGAAGTTCAAGAAGTCTTTAAAAAAGAAAATTGTCTCTCACCTAATCAAACATCTCGTGTCGATGAGAGAAATTTTATCACAAATAACATGAATCTACTCATTTTTTAAAGCAGTTTTTGCAATATAAAATAGAAGAAGTAATTGAATCTTTGCACACTTCCTACGGAAATCAGGCTTTTTATCATTTTTTTCTTTAAATATCTTTCTAAGTTAAAATAATGATGAACATTAATAATGATAAAATAATGATCCACATTTCCTGTTTTCTGATGAAAAAAAGACAAATATCTGATTCGGGACAAAATGGTGACGCGTGCAACAGGCATGTAGAAGAATATAGTTTAGAAATGACTGACAGATATATTGTGGTCACTGAACTTAAAATGAAATTTTATGAGGCCTGTGATAGTTTATATTAACATCTGGAAACAATAGTCAAATTAATTTAAAGGACTTTCAGAATTTTCTCTTCTACAATAGGTAAATATGAAGCATTTCCCTAAAAGTCCTCCAAGAAATCATCTGAATCTATTGGGTGACAATTTGTGTCGTACGTTAGTTAACATCATCAGCATTAGTCAGTATTGCTTTTTAATTTACTTAATTTCCCTAATGGTTATCCTGTAATACGCACAATGTGTTAAACATTTTGGACAGTATCTGATTAACATCATCATTATTGGTAAATATCTCATTTACTTTAATTTTACAAATTAGTCATTCACTAATTTTTACCTCATCAAAGACTAAAATTTCGGACAGTATCTTATTGACATCATCCTCATTCGTCAGTAACACATTAATAAACTTAATTTTACTAATTAGACATAAAATTATTTATTTATTTTATAATTTCGATTTATAATCATTGATTTTTTTTTTATAATTTTACAAATTGGTCATAACTTAATAGATATCACACAATAGGCTAGAGTTTTTGGACAATATCTTTTTAACATTCTCATCATTCTTCAGTATCTCATTAATTATTCTAATTTTAATAATTATTGTAGTTGTTCATTCATAGATATCACACGATGTACTAGAGATTTTGGCCATAATCTCACTAGCATCACCATTATTCGCCAGTAATTAATTAACTATTCCAATTTACTAATTTTGTCATGAATTAATTGATATCGCAGGATGGACTGGAGTTTTGGACAATATCTCATTAACATCCTTATTAACCCATATTATCCCATTAACATCCTCATTATTGTTCAGTATCTCATTAACTATCCTAGTGTTACTATTTAGTCATTCATTCATTGATATCACATGATGGACTACATAGTTTAACCAGATTTTTATTAACATCACCATCATACGTCTGTAATTCATTAATTATCTCAATTTTACTATTTGGTCATTCACTCATTGATATTGATATTTTGTTTTCCTCTAATAAAGAAATATTGTTCTAATCTGAATTAGCTGAATAAATACCAACGTTATAGTACTTTCACGTCCAAATAAAGTTTTATTCAACAAACCAAAGGGTAAATATGAATGCATTATTATGCGGGAGACAAGTACATATAGATATTCTTCATCGATTGCCTTTATTTTCTTTTTTAGATTTCAACAAAGAAAATCAACAACTTAACAGTAAGCCTTTCAAATTTTGGATTGGTGCATGCGTGCTGTGGTTTCCAACACAGTGATTCCCGAGGTTATGTTTGATTACGTGCTTTGTATAATATTTCGATAATTACCAAAGCAGTTTTCACACAGTTGGAGATTATTAACTTTTGTTCTTTCAAAAGATCGATGAATAAAGGTAATGAAATTTTTTTAAGAAAACTAACTTTCTGCTTTTTATGGTATGATTAATTTGTTTTTAAATACCAATGTAAAATGAAAGAATGAATGCAAAATGAGCGCATCAATGAAAAAAAAAAAGAACGTGTTAATGCAATATGAATAAATTAATGCACTATAAAATGAATAAATATGATTTCAACGGTAACATTTTAAAATATGAATACAAAATGAATGTAGAAACTTTAATATGAAAGCAGCTTTTCAAAATTTATACTTAAAATTCATCCTTCTTCATAAGCACTTTTTTATTTATATTTCTGATGTTTTTTTGATAAAAATACTTAACATTTATACATCTTATTACTTTTTAAAACAAAATGTGACTTAGAAAAATAATTTTATGTATCTGAATATTTCATTTACGAATTATTTTAGTGATAATAATTATTAGTTATGGTGATAGAGCATTGTATTTCAAATTATAGACTATTCTAGGAGTCTAGATTAGAATTTTAAAAATTATGTGCCTATGCTGAAGATGAGTAGGATAAAATTCGTAGGGTTGGCCAGAATATTCTTCTATTCAGTTCACTAAGAAGGATATAAAGCGCCCCTGAAGGATTCTGTTCAAATATGAGTTGGAAAAATATGGATGGAGTACAAAAAGTGTATCTTTGGGTGCGCTATATATATTTATTTATATATTTGCTTTGTATATAATATACTAAATTTTGGAGAATTTGTTATCTTACAGAAATAAATATTTGCATAGAGTTTTAATTTAGAAAATATAATATTTAAAAAAAAAGTACAAATTAAAATTAATAATATAGTTCTATAAAATTGTGATAACCAACAACGTTCAAATCAAAAAAAAATAAAATAATATTTTATGAAAACTTTTATATGTTACTGTTAAAATGCATATGGGACATTGATAAACATGAAAATAAAAAAAAATATGGATGAACCTTTTTTTTTTGTTAAGAATTTCGAATAAATTGACAAGAATAGTGTATTTTTTTTATTTGCGTAAGCACTAATTACGTAAACTACATTATGTGGTTTACGGAAAAACTGCTAATATGTAAAACATATCGCATTTGCTTGCATAAATGTAGATAGCTATTCAATATGAATGCATTAAACTAATGAATAATAATATATTTTAAAGTATATCTGATCTAGCCAATCATTTCTTTTAAAACAAAAACATAAGAAAAAAAAAATTAATGTTTATAAGAAAAATGGAAATAACTCGCCTCTAACTATATTAAAAACCTTTTACATATTTTTCAACTCATATATAACATCATTAAAAACAGTTAAAATTCATTAGAAAGTGAAGATTATTATAACCGGTATAACTGTTATCACCGGCGGGAACAAAAAGTACAATTTTTCAAAAATTCAATTTAGTATTTAATACACGAATTTAGTATTGTGATAGTTGATGATTAAACAGCTGTTTCTCAACATCTAATGATGCAAGAAAAAACAAAAAATATTTCCAAAAGTCTAAACGTTAAAATAAAACAATTAAACAAATTTTTTTTTTAAAACAAATATTTTTTGCAAAAATCCCCATCTAAACGGGATTGGTGATCTTAAAAATCAAAAATATTCATGTGAAATGGATAAATACATTTGTTTTAGTTTTCAAATGTCATGTTTAAACTCGCAACCTAATAATATATATGATAAATGTCTACACCGAACAAAAATCTTACAACATTGTAAAATATGGCAGTATCATATCTTGACGAAAAGAATTTGTGTGACTTTTGTTCTCCAGGGAAAATCAAACAATGTAACGAAAAGAAGCCATAAATATTTTACATTCCAGTAAGAAATGAATTTGAAGAATTGATTTGGAAGAAGTATCTGTTCTGTTTCTGCTTGTTTTTTTTTGTTTTTTTTAATTCGAAATAAAAGATATGTGATAAGTTACTGTGAAAAATTTATTGATAAAAGTTAAAATTTGGTATAGAAAAGGAAGTATTATAAATACTTCTAAAGGTTTTTTAACTTGGTGCTGAAATATGAAGTTAAATTGTAATTAGTTAACTTGTTAAACTTACTAAATTAATTAATTTGCTTTCAGTAATGATAGATAAATTGTCGTTTATTTGATATCTAAAATAACACAGGTATAAAAATAGTTTTGTTCTCATTAATACCTAATTAAATGTATAATTAATTATATTTTCTGTTCAAAATTATATCAGGTTAGTAGCAAATTATTTATTTATTAAATTAATATTTTTGCATACATAATATAATTAATAACAAAGTTTGGTTTTATAGATCTTCCCATGAACTATATAAACAAATTCAAAGAAAATTAACGATAAATAAATTAAAATATAATAATAATACTTTTTTTTTTACTCAACATTTGCATAATAAAAATCTGCCAGAAGCTATGACAGTAATTATTATTTTTTTTTTACCTCGAAATCTATTTCCATCAATTTTGTTGTTTTTATTTTTTTCTGAATATTTCCGCCTCTATTTCATTTCCAAAACACAATCGAAGCTAATATATTATTTATAGAAACATTGCCAGACAAATAATTGATTCAAGAAATTTCAATAATTATTTTCTATTTTACAAATATAATTTATTGATCTTCTTCTGTTTCTTTTTGCATTAGAAACACAACACAAATGTGTTTTATTGTGTTTGAACTGCTTTTTAAATGAAAAATGTTAAAAAAAAAAGCACTAAATGATATCAATAGTTTTTCATTAATTATTTTTACTCTATGAATAATTACAATTAGTTAACTTGTTTTCAGTAATGTTATGTAATTTGTTTAGTGTGCCACTCTTGGCTATATTGGCGTTAGATTTGGTTATTGTGCAGGAAGACGAAGGTTCGATACTTTATATTGGCATGTATTATAATTATTGTTATGAAAGTTAATAAACTTGGTGAAAGACGATTTCATCGGGTGTCGCTTCAATTTTCATATTGCCTACTTCTTTTTACAAATGTGGACCCATTTATTTTCAAATGAAATACTTAAATACATATTTTTACAATGCCATGTTAACCAGTCATAATGTTAATTAATTTGGCGGGTCATATGCTGTTCAATAAATTTTCACGAATACCTAAATATTTTTCTTTATTTTTGGCAATATCACTTGAACGTACAAATTCATTGACTAATGTTTGACACATAACATATACACTTATAATTAAGCAAAAGCAGCATGTAAGATCAGAATGCAAAATAAAAAAAAAAAAAAATGTCAATAGTCAACACAAGTCAGATAATCCGGAGATCTTGAAGTTTCTCTCTTGCCTACTAGTATATACACTCATGTCCATAAAATAAGGATAATGAAGTTCAGGCAAAGAAAGAGACAGAAGCAAAACAAATTTGACTTATTTGTAAAGTCTATTTATTAAACAAAAGGTAAAGAGCAAAAAGATGCTATATGTTTGACATAATTAATAAAAATTGCGATTTTTACTCCCTGGAGCAAATTTCAAAAAAGAACCTATTTGCAAAAACAGTATAACATGGTTAGTATGATGGTTAAGATGGAGTATGTCTCCCGGACGATGCAATACAGGCCTTACAACGCCTAGGCATGCTGAGTATCAAATTATCAATCTGATCTTGGGGGAATATTACACAACTCATTAAAGCAATTTGCCAAGCATATCCTACACATGCTCTATTGATTCAAGTCCTGTGAGTATGCTGGCCCATCCATACACAATTCTACAATGTTTGCACGGTGAGGACGGGCGTTGTCATCGATAAACAGAAATTCAGCACCCATGGCGCCCGAAACAAACGTACATGTTGTTCCAGAATGACATCCCGATAGATGTGGCCGGTCATCGTTACACCTGAACATGCAGGTCATTCTGGAACCAAGAATATTCCTCCCCAAACGAACCATCCTGCACCAACGTAACGGTGTCGTTCAATGGTATTATCTTGGTGGTAACGGGTACCTGGCGCTCTCCATAAAGTCCGGCGAGAATCAGACTGCAAACTAAACCTGGACTCGTCGGAAAACATCACAGAAGATCACTGTTGCGGTGACCACAATGCATGCTCTACTCCAGGTTAATCGCAGGCGACAGTGAGTTGCGGTAAGTGGAACACATCTGACAAGCCTACGAGCTTATAGACCAATGTGCCCCTAAGCGTCTGTACACGGTCTGCCTTGAAACTGATGTACCGGTAGCTGAAGAGAGTTGACGAGACAGGTTTGATGCTGTGCTCCGTCTGTTTCTTTTGGCAGTAACTGCTAAATACCGGTCCTCATTCGGCGTTGTAACTCGGGTGCGACCTGTGCTGTAACATCTACTCACATTACCATCATCTTGAATCATTGCCAAAGCCTGGAGATGACACTCTGGGCGATTCCAAGTTCCTCGGATACTTCCAGCTGGGTACGTCCACATTCCAGTCGTCCGATAATTTTACCACGTAATGCATCCTTTGTGCCATAACTATGCGGTTACTGCACTGAAAGGCATTTATAGCGCTTGGAACAATTTTACTTCTTTGCCACCATTCCTTATATACCCCTCTTACACTCGTCATTGTGACGCACAATCCGCGCCATCTGGTGGTTTCCTGTAATTTGCATATTCTTCTTCAAGATGTGTGTGATAATTCTACAGGCGAAATTTTTATTTTAGAGTTCAATTTCTGTGTGATTCTGAATTATCCTTAATTTATGGACATGGCCATATAAATGCCCAGCACCTCAGGTCATTTTTTTAAGTTGTGATGTATTCATAACAGTGTGTCTCCCACAAAATACACAATTAGGTGACGAAAGGACGTTAAATCTAAATAAATGTCCTACGAGGTCATGCCCATTCTGCAAACGAAAATCTGTATTAGCATGTCGTCTAGGGGCAACTGGAACCTTTAAAAGAGATTCCCTACAACACTTTTCCATTATTTGGTCAGCTTTCCCTGAATCGGAAGTCTTTATGCATGCGTTCTTTTATTACTCGCACTTTAGTTGAATAAGGGATAGCTCCCATGATATCTGTAGGATCTTCCCTTTTTAGCCAAAAATTGGCCATTTCATTACCATATATTCCACAGTGAGTTTAAACCCATTACAAAGTTACTTTTGATGTAGGTTTTACACTTTTTACTTAAATTAGAATACAATTTTTAGTTCTTTGCGAGTCAGCATGCCTCAGAGAGATGATAGCTTGATTTACAGACAAAGTCTGACAAAATAATGGGATTATCAAAGTTCTCGCACGTAATAATTAGTTGTTCAGTTGTAAAATATATCTGTAAAAGAATTAGTATTGAAGAAAATTTTAAATTAACAACATATTTCTCTTAATATTCATCAATAAAATCGATTAAAATTGTATTTAACAAAAAATCAACCTCCTTCTAACAGGCACTGTAACTTTTATGCACTGTAATGAAATAAATCAATTAAATATGCAAATGTTGCATTTTCTAATTATTTAATAAACTAAAACTATTTGGTCAAACTTTGAAGTCTTTATGCATGTACTCTCTTATTACTCGCACTAGTAATTGAATAAGATATGACATCCCATGGAATCCATAGGATTATGGTTCATTTTTAAGCCAAAAGATCTACCATTTCATCTCCATATATTTCGTCCATTGCAAAATAACTTTTATATGTAGGTTTTTCAAAATACTTAAATTAGATATACAGCCTTTAGTACTTTGAGGGTCAACAGGCCTCAGAGAGATGCTAGCATGAATTGCAGATTTAGAGTCTGACAAGATAAAGGCATTACCAAAGCTCTCACACCTGAAATCAGTTGTTTCTGTAGAATAATTAATTTTGCAGGAAATATATGCAAATTATCAACAAATTTAATTTAATATTCATCAACAAAATCGATCTACAATAAATTTAAAGAAAAATGCAATCTCCTTCCTACAGAAACTTCAAATTTTAATACACTGTACAACACAAGTTTAAGCTGTATAACGAAATAAATCAAAATGTAACGAAATAAATCAATTAAACATGCAAATGCTGCGTTTTGGAACTATTTAATAAACTAGAACTTGTAAACAGGACAAAATATGCAAGAGTTTCGCCCGGAAAGATTTACATGGAGGCACAGCGAGAGAGAAATTAAAGGGGTTTCGTAATAGCCTCATATCCCGGAAATTAATCGCTTCTTTTTCGCCAAGATTTTAACAATAAATCAATTCGTGAAGGAAATTTCCATCGGGCGGACAAATCGGCGGCCCGTCTCGGTGACAGTGTCATTAAAGAAACTTTTCAAGCGAGAACAAATTGAATTTCGGACAAATGGCAGACTTTCACAATTTACCTTAGGACATTAAGCCTTCTTTATTTATGGTCGGAGTAGGACCTCTTGTTGAACACTGTTTGGGAGTAATAGGACACAGAGTTAAGCGTGAATTAGAGGGTATCTTTTCTTCTTTTTTCAAATTTCGGTGGTAATTAAGCTTCAATCAAAGTGCTGAAAAAAAAGGTGATTTCTAGAAAGGAAAACGTAAAAAGAAGAAGTTGATAGGATTAGTCATTAAATTCGGATAATTACTAAAAGTACAAAAGTGCTATAAATACTTGCGTCCGTACACTGCTTATTAATGTAGCTCCCTATTTAAAATATGTTATTAAAATTTTAGAACAATATTGGTACTAAATGCACAAAAATGCTATTATGTTATTTGAAACATTTAGTAATAAACAGAAATATTTTACTTCACTTCACTTCACATCCCACCCTGTACACATCCTCCTAATGTAGTTCCCTATTTAAAATATGTTATTAAAATTTTAGAACAATATTGGTACTAAATGTACAAGAATGATATTATGTTATTTGAAACATTTAGTAATAAACAGAAATATTTTACTTCACTTCACTTCACATCCCACCCTGTACACAGCCCCCTAATATAGTTCCCTATTTAAAATGTTTTATCAAAATTTTAGAACAATATTTATAGAAAAACAATAGTATATTAGTATGTAATAAGTAAGCAATACTATATTAGTATACAATAAGTAAACAATCTTATATTAAGTATATTAAGTAATTAATAGTATACATAAGTAAACAATAGTATATTAGTATACAATACTATATCATATTTTAATTAATATAGCTCCCTCCCAATTAAAATGCAAGAGGGTTAAAATAATAATACCTGCCCCCTTTAAATATGCTATGGCACTATATAACTATCAAAAGAATGAATAAAATGAAAAGCTTATAATACAGAGGGTAAACAATGATTATGACACATAAATATAGTTAAGCCTGTTTTTGTACGGAGGGTGAGGACCACATAAAATAAATCGAATAAAAAAATCTTGAATTTTCCAAAATAGCCATAAGATATATTGTTTGTACAAAAAGTCCCACATAGAAACTATGTAAATTAAAACCTCACGATGTAGCACTACCTCACATCTAATAGAATCGTGGTAATGGGATGATATAATATCAGGTGGGCCATCTGTTGGATTTTTTTTTAATTTGCACGTTATTTTGACAACCATCTGTTGTTTTCTTTTTGAATTTAATGTTTTAATTAATTTTTATTCATTTCATAATATGCATTTGATGGATTTTTTTATATATCATAAAAAAATCACAAAAAAAAAAAGCACAAAAAAGAACATGCATAAAAACAGGTTTGACTATAGAATGTAAAATATGGCTAGATATGCAAAATACTACAACAATTTCCATTCCATGCCTTGCAAAATAATAAAATGCTTTTGATTAAAGGGAAAATATCGTAGTAGAAAATTTAACTAGTATTTATAGAGTAATAATTTTTTGCAGTGATAAATTGTTTACTTCTAAAAAGTTTATTAAATTGATGATTTTCCATCTTTGTCCATAAATTGTATATTATATTTCTCTGCCACTGAATTTAAAAAAAATAAGACTGGATTTTAAGATGACAAGATTTTGTAAATGGTTAAGTGGTTGCATTGTGGAAGGGTTCTCCAGTTTATCTATAGGAGCAAAAATCATCTTCTGAGAGGTTGAATCTTTTGAGGTATGTTGAACATACCATGACCACTTGTAAACATAATTTCTTCTCTATAAGGAATTATGTGATTTTTTGAAACAGAAATACTGTATTATGTTGGTTAGTATTACAAAGAAATAATGATTTGAATACAATAAAACACTTTTTAATTCTTAATATGCCTAGCAGTTTAAATAACTTAATTAGAAAGAAAAATAGTTATGATATTAGGGATAAATAATAAAACGATTAAAATCATTTTAAAATAAATAATTATACTATTTTTTTTTTCTATATTGTTTTACAATTTTAATAGTCTATTTTAAGATTAGTTTTAATAATTACGAAAAAAATTTCTTTTTTAATTTATTTTTGAAAACTTTTGAATAAAACAAATTGATTTAATATTTTAAAATATAAATTTTTGTAAATAAATTAATAATTTTTGATTTAACTATTTTTATGTTTTTAAAATGACCTTAGCGAAATTTATAATTAATAAAGTTTTTTGAGCGTATTAATAATATGTTTTTAATACAATTAAATATACATTCATATTTAGTGGTATCTAGAAAAGTTGATATTGCAATTAATTCTTTAATAATTAAAAAAAAATTAAGTATGCTCTCTGTATTTAATAAAATATCAGCATTCAAACGATAATTCACAAATGTTAAATCCAGTTCTATTTATACCGATAGCAAATATGTGTGGTTTAAACAAGTATAATCCACATTTATAATGTTTCAATTTTTGGTAGACAACGTATATTTACGAGAAGAACTATTACTTAAAATATTGAAATACTAAACTCGTTTAATGTTGTATTATCAATTAACAGTAACTAAAACTTTTAAGAATTTAAAAGCTATCGTTGAAAATGAATTATTTATTATATTTATTATGTAATAAGGATAACATCTCATCTTGTCTTATCTATCTGTCAAAATAGTTATATTAAATAGTCGTTATAATGGAAGTATATCAGTTTACCCATAAAAAATTATTTTGTAAAATTTAAAGCAAAATAATTATTTTTTGTTTGTTGTATTGCTTAATTTAAAGTAATTTATACATCATTACTATTAATTTTCATGATAAAATTCTGTAAAACTCTTTCGAGAGCTAAGTTATGTCACTTTTCATTATTGGGATATTTAAAACATTGTTCTTGAATAGAGGCATTGTACATTAATTATGCTTTAAAAATATATCACAAATGATATTTTAATTAATAACTAAACTCCATGCTATGTTCGAAAATTTGAAATTAAATTTTAACCAATTACATGATAGACTATTGTTTTCAAATTCTGCTGTCATTTTTTATAATTAGATATTCGCTCATAAATGTACAAGCTTTTTATTAATCTCTGCAAGAAATAAATATTGGCTTGTATATTTAACTTTGCTCAATAATCGTAATACATCTTTCTTTTTCTATGCATATCCATTTCAGTTTGTAGTGGTATCAAACAAACAAACTTGACCCACCATTGTGGTGTTGATGTAGTGGGTTAAACTACTTTAATTGGAAACAGAGAAAAATTATGCTATGCCCTTAAAGAAATTTCTATGCATTTAAAGTATTTTTGGCATCTGTAATTAGACACAAAAATATCATAAGGTTAAAAATCTGCAAATGTCAAAAAAAGTGCTTTGCTCAGTGGTTAAATAGTCATTATTGATTGATTTGAAAAACAAAATGAACTTTTATTTTGTCATAAATCAAAAAGCAGCGACAGTGTCTCAGACTTGGTGAAAAAGATAATGACCTACATTTTTTTTAAATATTTTTTAGTAAACTTCTGTGAAAGCGTTTCTTAAATATGTGAAATATTTTCTGAAAAAGATCCAACTTTTTAAATGTTGATGAAGTGCAGAAAACTTAGAAAAGGAAAACATCAGGAGATAAATATATCACTGTCAGCGCTACATTGTACATTTACATTTTATTTCGATTATTTATGGGCATAAGTGCGTGATAGTTATTTTGGCAGGAAAAGAATACATTAAAATGATATACTTTTTTTTTTTTTTTAATATTAAAAGAATATATAATTTTTATTGACCAAAAATATATATCCCATTTTGTAATTGTTCTTTATTTTCTTTAAATACGAAGTTCTCTCTGAAATGTATGTTTCAAAATCGTCATAATTTTGTAAATAATAATTAATTCAAAACTAAAAATATTGATATATATTATCAGTTGTATTGGAAATATCGCCATATATTAACAGTTGTATTGGAAATATTGCTATACATTTTTGTACTGGAGTTATTGTTGTATAATCTTAGTTGCATTGCAATTATTTCTATATAATATAGTTGTATTATTATTGCTATATGATATTAGTTAAATTGCAATTATTGCTATATAATATTAATTGTATTGTAATTATTGCTATATAATGTTATTTTTATTTTTATTGTTGTAATATTAGTTACATTGCAATTATTGTTATAATTTTAGTTGTATTGCAATTATTGCCTTATAGTATTAGTTGTATTGTAATTGCTTTATATGCTATATATTATTAGCTGCATTGTTATTTATTATTATATTGTTATATATTGTTAGCTTTTGAAAATGATCTATGAATAAATATTACTAAAAATATTAAGATGAAGAAATTTAATAATTGCCCTTAATTATTACTTTAAATGTTATTCCTGATATAACTTCAGCACAAAATGTTTTTAGAAAAAAAAAAAGTAACAAGTTTAAAGTTTGTGATTTACTGAAAAAAATCAAATATATAATTCTTAATTTGTTTAAATTTTAATTAAATGAATTTAATTAAATTGGATCCTATGTTACTCAAATTATGGACATGTAATGAAAAAGAGTATTTTATAATATGAATTTATATGTATTTTATATAGAAGCATGAGGTCGCCGTGGATTTATGGGCAAGAGCATCGGAAAAACTTAATTCGAACTCCGTGAACTTGAACAAAAACCTTTCAAAGCGCCTGCTGGAAAAGGGCATGATAAATCTTCTATCAAAAGTCTTTTATTAGATGTAGTGAGCAAGAAAAGGCAAATTACCAAGTGACATTCTAGGTATTTGTTCCAAAATGGGTTGAAAATCGTTGGGGCAATGAGCCAAAAAAATCGATCTCCCACAGTGAGACTGTAATTGCTACAGTTTTGCCATTATATAGTAATAGCAAAGACCCATGGAAAAACGCCCTGCATTGGGAAACATAACAAAGTGGGATTTTTTATAATTAGATTTTATAGAATTATAAAACTTGTATCGTTCCAAGTATATTAAAAGTTATTGTAGTCTCACTGAAAATTGATTAGTGGAAACAAAATTATTTGCCATGTTGCACTATTACAATTACATTATAGAAAACTTGGGATTACCTGCAATATACATAAAAAAATTAATTAAAATACATTGTTATGTACAATTTAAAATTACTATCAATGCTTTTAATTTATATTCGAAACTATTGATTAATTAAATTTTCCATAACTGCAACAAAAATTAATTTGCTCAGCCTACTAATTTTTTATCACGAATGCTAATATATTATAGAATTTCATATAATAATAAAATGCCTATTTCAAAATGATATATATAAAATGGATAGATAGCCATTTTATATGAAAATATAAAATGGCTATCTACAATAGGATAATATAGGATAAATACAGATAAATATTTATATATAGGTTTATATACTAATTTACATGTAGAATAACAAATTTTGTATGTACTCTGTAATTAGAAAAGTTTATTAAATTGTCATAAATATATCGAGAAAGATATATTGATAATTTTGTTGCAATTAATTAATTTTTATATGTTGATGATTATAAATTACGATGACATATAAAAGTTAATGAAAATATGCCTATGCTAAATAAATTTATTTATAAAAAGAATAATTCATAACTTCGCTTACTTTTAATTCAAATATATAAGAATTTCTAATAATTTTAAGAAAACGTGTACAATATTTTAAACTTGGACTAGTAAGTATATTAAATATATTATACCGTTAAATATTTAATTTTTATAGGAATATTTCCTATATTGGTTTTATATTGGTTTAATTTTATTTGGTTTAAGGTATAGTACATTCTTTAACTAAACAAGACGCTTTCTCTATAAAACAATTAAATCACATTTGACAGAATGACTTATTGATAATGATAACACTACTCGACAATCACAAACCCGAACAATTATTCACGGATGATAAAAAAACAACATTTAATACGACGCTTAGCAACCTTCTTCAAATCAACAAGCCCTCACCCATATCTGTCTTTACCTGTACAATCACTCTTGTTTTTATCTTTAAGCAAAGCCTGTGGAATCAGTGGGGCAAACTATTTGTAACCGCTCGAGTTCATCGTTCCCTGGTTTCCGTTGAGGGGTTCATTTATTTTTTTCTTCAAGAACCTCGTGGGTAGTTGAAAAAAAGATTTTCTTCAAAGAATTTCTTCTTGTAGAAACTGCACATCCTATAAGGAGACTGCTATGTGGTTCAATAATAACGAATGCTGGTTTAGTGACCACCAAGGCAGATTCTTCTTCCCCAACAACATCTCTATCTTTTTCTTGCCTCCACCCACACAATAAATAATCCAAGTGCAGAGAAATTCCATAATCTCCGGTTACAGAATGGATTATTATTCTTGAAAATGTACATCTTCACTGGTGTGGAGTTAGATCTCGAATATTTAATTCTCATCTTCTCAAAATGAAAAGTTCTTTCCTTTCTATCTTCTCTCGTTTCTCACTTTGTAACCTGTCAGTGGAAATCATTTCTAACATCTTTTGTTTGCTAACTCCTAGCAGTACCTTACAGATTTAAATACTGCATTCAGAAGATCTATATTCTACCACCCCATTACCAAATTCCTAGCCAATTCTTGGATATCGCATTTCCTGACAACCCCGGGTAAGGATACCATTGCAACTTACTTTAGTTAACCGATTTAATCATCAAGCAGCAAACAGTTGTGGAATTCTTTTCTTCCAGTACTTCTTCCAAGGGGCTTCTTTGTTGCTATATAAGTTTTCTCTATAACACGACTTGAATAATATCTGTAATCCACATTTATTAGAATATTTTATCGACAATGATAGCATTACTCAACAAGCATAAATTCGATCAATTAATTATTTACAGATGGTAAAAAAGGACATTGAATACTACACTTGGTGGTCTTCTGCAACTGTCCTGGTGACCTCCTCCAGATTGACGAGTCTACTCCACTAGCCACTTCAACTAGCTCAACGACAAGTCCTCTGTGTCTTAGAACACTTGATATGTGTCTCTCCTCCACTGTCAATGGTTTCCCAGCACACTTGCTTTTGCTTTTATCTTTGATTTTCTTGTTCGCCAGTTTCTTCTTTTCCCCCGCGACACATCAGATGTAATGTTCCCGCTTCTGGCGAAAGGTCGTACAATTACAAGCAATATAAAACTATTTATATACTGTGTTCTATTACATTAAATGTTACGATTAACCAAACATAATAATTATAAAATATTTATATGCATTGCAATATAATTACAAGGTATGTGCAGTAAATAAATTATTCATAATTTCACTTTCCTTCTCTTCCTAATATTTTCTGCCTATATATTTTAATTTTGAAGAATTTCATGCTTCATCTACTAAATAATTATATAATTTATGCAAATTAGTAAGCTTAACAAGTTGGAGTAGTTAATTAAATTAAGACATTTTAAAACATTTAGAATTCGTGTAAAGGTACTTGACTTGAAAATAATTAATTATTGATCTTACTATTACTTACTGTTGTTAATTTATTTTTACAGTTAAACAAATTTAAATTAATTCATTTATGTTGAATAATTAACTTAAATAATAAATTTATATTAATATTTAACATAATATTAATTCAAATTCATAATATTTTCTATATATAATAATAAATTTTTTTATTTTTTAGTATTATTCAATATTTTAATAATAAATTTAAATTTATTTGCTTACGTTACATTAATGTAAAAACAAATGCATTATTTAGCGTTAGTATTATTAAATATTAAATGTCGGAAAAAAATAGATGGCCTTCTTTTATTTTATTATTTATACCAGTTTTTCATTCTACTGGTATGATAATCGGTTGCAGTTAAAAAAATATATTATAATTAAAAGAAGAATTTTTTTGAATTTAACTGTAATACATGTTTGTGAGCATAAATTATATATTTTTTCTAAACGTTTATGACTAAGTGTACACGATAGCAAAACTAAATATTTCCATTAATAAAATTATTTACAGAGTTAAAATACCAAATAATAAATCATAATGACCAAAAACAATTCTCTTATTTCAAGAAAACTGTGCAAAAAAAGAAGTAAGAAAACTCTTTGTTAATACAAACAAATCATAAGTCAAATAATTGCTTTACGAATTAAAAATATGTTAAACAAGTATTGTGTAGATTTACTAATATTTAAATATTTGTCTTCCAATAAAATAAAAAAAAAAATGAATTTCCTTCTTAAATATTTTCCTTCAGGGGGTCTGATCAGGACAGCTATTAAAGGAAAGTTTTTTATTCAAATCTTTAGTAAATTATGAAAGCTTTATAAATAAAAATCACAAAATAAAAATACCTTTTAGTGTTTTAAGATTTCGTCAGTTCTAAAACGTAAACATAAAAGAAGATTAAAAGGGCATTCTATTTAAGTAATTTGCATTAAAGCAATGCTTTTTTTTTTAACTTTAATTTTTGAAATGAAAGTTGTATCTTATTTACTATTCAAAAAAATTCTACTTTAAAGTAATGACTTTTTAAATTGTATCAAATATTCATTCTGTTTTGAATGTAAATAATAGCATAAAATAAAGCACTCACAAAAGATTTAATGAAATCTGACATTTGCTCATTGGATTAAAAAAAAATGGTATCATTATAAACGGCAACAAATTGTTTGAATAGATTAATAATTTCATCGTTTTTAAACTTGGATCTCGAAGATATTTATTTAAATCTTCTTAATGAAAATGGCCTTTAAATTGATTTGCTTGAGTAAATAGAAATAGCTTTTAACCTTTTTTTTTAATAAAGGCCATTTGTATAAGAAAAATGTTAAATCGGAAAGTTTTGCTAAATCAATTTAAAGGCTTTCCTTTTGCAAAATTGTCATTAGTTTTATACAAAAACTATTTCAAGAAATGCCACATTTTTAAAAATTAAAATAATTCTTAAGAAATCTGCTTTTCTTATTACGTTATATAACTGACTATGAACAGAATTTTTATCAAAAGGTAAAATGTAAACATTTAAAACATAATAAATATAATGTATTTAAATCAAAACAATGTTACTAATAAAATAAACATTGTGCAATTTTGATATCGATAATATTTCAAATAGTTAAATTTAGTTAATACGTAAAAAGAGCTTGATGGGCGAGTGACTAGTGCTCTGTCACTTGGTGCCTCGGGTTCGAGTTCGTGCTGTGCTTTGTTGTTTGTATTGGTTTTTAATTCCGTTTAAACCATAGGTTCCTGTCCAATATGACTGTTGGACGTAGAGCTGACAACCCTACACCCTAAAAAGAAAGGCATCTCCCGTTTGGAAATCTGCTAGTAGGCAGACGGCTTTGGCCCCCATGTGTCTGTTGCGCCGATGGGCAATATATAAAAAAGAAAATACATTTCTATGAACGTATCTATTATTAAAAATAAGAATTACATATTATTATTTTTTTAATGCAGTTGGCAAATACTTAACAGGTGGGCTGAAACGTTCGTAGGCTGACATAGTGATTAATCCATATAAATCTATTCATCTATTAAATCCATATAATTTTTAGTTAGCCCTAACCTTCAAAAGACACTTGTATAAAGTTGACAGCTGTTGTACTATTAGTATGTGAGTTATAGCATTTTTAGTGAAGCAACTTTTGTTAGTTTGAAAAATGGATAAAAAGGAATTTCGTGTGTTAATAAAGCATTGCTTTTTGGCAAAAAAAAAAAAAAAAAAAAATACTATTGAAGCCAAGGCTTGGCTTGATAAACATTATCCGGACTTTGCACCAGGAAAATCAACAGTAGAGAAGTGGTTTGCTAAATTTAAACGAGGCGAAATGAGCACCGAGAACGATGCACGCAGTGGACGCCCCAAAGAGGCTGTTACCGACGAAAACATCAAACAAATCCACAAAATAATTTCTGATAACCCTAAAATGAAGTTGTTTGAGGTAGCTGAGACCCTAAAGATATCAAAGGAACGTGTTGGACATATCGTGCATGAATATTTGGATATGCGAAAGATCTGTTCAAAGTGGGTGCAGCGCGTGCTCACAATCGACCCAAAACAACAACGAATTGATGATTCTAAGCAGTGTCTGGAGCTGTTCAATCGTAATAAACCCGAATTTTTGCGTCGATATGTGACAATGGATGAAACATGGTTCCCTCACTTCACACTGGAGTCCAATCGACAGTCGGCCGAGTGGACTGCACGTGATGAACACTAAAAATGCTATAACTCACATACTAATAGTGCAACAGCTGTAAAATTTATACACGTGTCTTTTGAAGGTTAGAGCTAATTAAAATTCATATAGATTTGATACTAGTAGCGCCATCTATATGTCAGCCCACCTGTTAGATAGCTGTCTTTTATGCCTTAAGGCAAGCGCTGTACCGACGTTACTCACTTAGCACTACCCAGGAGGTGAGTGTAGCTTGAAGATAAGCTACGGAAGCGGAGTAACAATACCCCCGCAACTCTCATATTACACCGGAACCTATGGTTTAAAGTGCATTCTGAACCACTAGAAACATCCATGGCACCGCCGGAACGCGAGCCCGAAACCTGTGGTTCCGAGCGGCAGAGTGCTAGAGGCCCTTCGGTCACCAGGCCCCGAATTACGTATTATAAGTATTAATTTTGGTGAAATTCTTATTATTATATGTATTAAAATAATCTTTAATTATGAGAATTTTTGAGCTAAAAAAAAAATTTTAATTATGTACTATATTAATGAAAATACTTAATTAATAAATATGTCGGTTATATTTGCTTCATAAATAAAATTATAAGCTTGGAATTAAAATTAAAAAATTAGTATTTCAATAATTTAAAAACAATTACTTTTGAAAATATACTTGCCTTTAATTCTCATCGCGGTTGTTTGATGCTAATACCAGGCAATCTCACTTGCTATCATAGTCCCCATCAGTCCTAGTTTCCAATATCTGCAAATGTAAGGAACTATTTTAATAATATTTATATCGTAAATACTTTGCTTTCATTTTTACAGAAAATTTCAACATCACATTATCTTTCTACATAAATTTAATGCATAAATAATATAGATAAATATATATTACACAACAGAAAACAAGTAATTTTGTGCTTGGTCTTTACTTCTAAACATGAAACTGCATTAACGAAATTCTTTTTGCAAGAATGTGTCACTTATTACACAACAAAGACTACGCGAAGTTTAATGCGGTTTATATTCAAAATTTAAAATTGTGTAAGAATGATGAATACGACAATTAATCTTGTCTGTTATCTAACTAGACCGGACTCAACGCAATTTCGTAGCACGCAACTTAAATAAAGAACATAATCTAAGTTAAGTAAAACATAAACGATTAACATGTAATGAAGCCGGTAATTGTAGCTTAATGCGAAGTTTTAAAGAGTGGAGCGAGTTGATGAATGAGATTCTTTATGTTTAAATAAAGTTGAAAAAAATATCCTCCTTTTGAGTATGAGTATGCCATTTTTACTACATTATATATGAATATTTTTTTCTATTTTGAAGATGATGATGTTATTTTTATCTAATTTCTCTTTTCAAAAATTACGCTACATAAAACTCGAGAGAGTTATTTTTTGAAGTAGACGCAAAATTCCTTTTATTGCAAGCTGAGACCAGTCCAAGAGAAGCATTAAACCGTAAAATTAAGTGTAGCAATTTAAAATGAAATTAAAAGGGCATGTTCAGATTGTTTATCAGACTTAAAAATTATTATAAATTTTGTTTTCTATGTTTTTCTGCATTATATATTTGTAAAGAATGAAAGTGGCTGAAAATCATTTGGTTAAGAGTTTAAAGTGTTAAAGGGTAAAGACGGATAATATATATATAGTCGAATGTTGTGAATAATGTTTGTTTAGATTTTTTTTCTTAAATTATATACTCGTAAATATTTTCTAAATTTCCTATATTTTTCATTACCATTATAAATGTATCAACTTGATACAGAAATTTATTATAAATCTAATTCATTCATTTTGGGTGAAAATAACTTTCGTAAAAAATTATGAAATATTTGAACAACGTTTAATTTCTTTATATATTTTGAATATTTTTGCAGCTGACTTAACCAAAAAAAAATTTGTTGTTTTAGAAATCAATAAAACACATCAGTGTATAAAATTATAAAATATCTATAAAATATTATCTAAAGTTCATTTTAAAGAATTTTAAAATGTGATATACAGTAAGAAAAGAAACAATTTCTGAACGAATTTTTAAGGAAATGTTTTTCTAAACCTAATATTAATTGAAATTTATTTAAAAACAACTCTGTATTCACAAAAATATTGTAGTTAATATTATATATATAGATATATATATAAGCATATAAGCTATATGTTTCAAAAATACACATATACTATTGAAAATAAATTAAAAAAAGATAATTTTTGATTTATTAGAAATGAAAACTGTTGTATTTAAATAAATTTATTATAAATGCAATTTCTTGTAATTGTAGGTTGTGATTGTACAATTTGGTTTGTAAAAAAAACTTAAATAATTTAAATAATAGAGTTCTGCTATATTTTTACACTGACAAAAGGAAATTTAAAAAAAATATTGATTTTGATAAAATACTCACAGAAATTTCTTATTTCATTGGAACAATGTATAACAAAGTAGAAAATAAGCTTTATTATTATCAAGTATCATCTTTTAATTATCATATATTGCAAAGAAAGCAGAAAAATCTTTCAAAAGGACAACATTCACTAAGTAACTATTCAATTGGAAACATGAAAACAATAAAAACATGTCATTTTTAATTAATATCACTTTAAATTCCATATTTCCATTCAGCCTTTTATATATCATTTCTACAGTAATATGTTTTTGCAATATTTAGAAAAAAAAAAATCTTTTATATTTATTTTTGTCATCAATAAGGAAAAAAATTCTTATCCTTTTATATTAAGTAACTGTTTTCCATTTATTGATTTTGATCGTATTATTTGTTAACAATACAATTATAATCACCCACGCAAGAAAATATTAAAAGGCACTATTTTGATGAAATGGTATTTTATATTACTAAAGAGAAATACATGAGAAAGGATTTTAATCAGCATTCTTTAAAGACAATTACTTTTAAAAAGTAATTTTCTTTAATTACTTTTAAAAATGTACTATTTTAATGAGTAGAAGTACAATGTCAGAATAATTTTATAAAATATGTTCATCCCTAATTGCAGTAGTAAATGAAAACTATTACAATCATTCGGACATTTTAATTGCAAAAATGAAATAAAATATCATTTCGTTTGTAAAAACAAAGCTTAAAATAATTTAAATAATGAAGTTCTGTTATATTTTTAAAATAATTGAAATAGTTATCAAAAACTTAAATGCAGAAAGCAGAAAAATGAAGTCTAAGTAATCATTAAATACAACATTAAAAAAATTAGTTAATTGCAGTAAAATGTTTTTTGTAATCATCTTGATAAAGATGAAATAATTTATTTTAAAATATAAATCAAAATAATTTCTTTCTTAATTTATTTCTAGTCTAGTCTTAAAAGATGGAATGAACTTTTTTGGTATAATACAGATATGAAATTAAAAATTTAATTCTGAATATTTGTCTCGACTTTTTTTTTATTTTACTTATTTATCTTTTTATTTAATTTAATTTTAAAATAACTGTTAATATGGCATTTTTAAGTTTTTTTTTATTTTTTAGAAAAATTTTATTTCATTTTATTTCTTAAAAAAATGTAATTTTTTTTATTTCTTAGAAGTATAACTTAAATTTTACGAACAATAGAAATTAAATTGTCTTTTTTTTATTCCAATAAAAATAGTATTCTTTACATAAAAAAGTTTTATTTTTATCTTTATTGTATTTATGTTCTTAAGATTTTGTTATTTTATATAATTTTTAGCGACTATAAATGTTGATAAATAAAATATACAACAAATGCATACAATTAACATCAGTACACAATTCATAACAACGTAACATTTTTTCTAGAAATTCAAATTCTTTTTTATTCAATGTATTTGATGATGATCATTCACAAATTTTTTATTAAAATTATCTGCAAGTTATCTCACCAAATAAGAAATTATTTAGAAATTTCCACGGATAGCCTATATTTGCATTAAATATAATTTGCTGTTTCTAACAAAAGTGTAAATTTCTTTTTTCAATACAAAAATATTAAAAATTTTATTACTAAGTTAATTGTTCAGCGTTTATTTAAATCGTTTTCCTTATTAACGCTACAATTTTAATCACCCAAACAAGAAATATAGTTAATTAATAATCTATGATGGATTCCAATGGAATGTTTGTTAATAAGAGAAGAATATCAATAAAAGCATGAAGGAATTTTGTTTCTTTAGCATATAATTATTTTACACTCCATTACATTTAAATTTTTATTTTTATTTCTCAGAAAAGTGATGAGATACGATAAGTTGCATGTATGCCATATCAGACTTTTTGAATTTAGGCTCCATGGTGATGTTGTTGAAATAACTTGAATTATTTCTTCCATATATCTAGGACCTAAGTGGGGAAATCAAGTACAAATTCAATATTCTTTTTTAAAAGTTCCGAGATTAGAATTTTAATCTTGAAAATAAGAAGAAAAAACTGATAACCAATGTAGGTGGTTATTGACGATTTGAAAGTACTGGTAAGCTCAGAACCCTATATATATATCCATAGATGGTAAAGCACTTAAAGTAAATTAATAGAACGTGCACTCCACCGTACGTAAATAAAATAGTTGAACACCTAAAAATGATAGAAAAGCCTTCTTGAACTGGTATTTGAATTTACATGCACTTACAGCTCAAATAATCAGCACCTGAATAAATTATTCCATATCACTAGTCACAAGAAACGAAAGCAATCTTATTTAAAGCGTATAATGACTGAAAATCGAAAAATGAATACGCTATACTAAAAGACAGTGATTGAGAAATAAATAAGATCATTTCCCACTGCAAATTCAAGATTGCATCTGATGAAAAGTTTTTGCTTTGCATTTGATGGGATATGGAAGTAGTTTATTTTTAACCGCTTGTGAATAACCAAATAATTGCTTCAGACATCTACTGTCGCAATAGATTATTGTTCAAACTTTATAGTTCAGACCTAGCTTCCTCAAATTATTATATATTTACGTCTATGCAGCATATTCTTATGGTAAATATTTCAATAATAAACAGGACATCAAACTTTCTCTAGATGATATTTTGCTGCGAAACAAAAAAAAAGTTCTTCCAATATGGAATAAAAGTTGGCTGAAACATGGATAAATGATGGAGAATATATTTATAATTAAATATGTACAACAATAAATATTTTTTTTTTTTCTCATTGAAAGAATATTTTTTTCCATTAAAAATTCAAAATATTATTGGAAATGTGTGAACATAATAATCTAATTTGGAGAGATGATTCACACAAATTTGGAAAAAAAAAAATTCAGAATAAATAAATTTAATTATTTAAATGAAATTTCATCAAAAAAATAATAAGCAAGCCAGTTGGGTTTGTCTAAGCAATAGTGCATAATGAAATATTAAGTTGATTTACGGATATTTTAGAACATTAAATTGCGCTAATTTCAAGACTTTGATGCACATGTTTATCCTTTTAACAACTGTTTTAATGCAAAAATTATAATAAAAAAAAAAATTTGATTCCACTGGGGATTTTTTTTTAATACGTTAACTCTGTACTGATTATAATAGAGACAAAGTTTCTCTTTCAAAATGAACTACTTGGTTGCTATTTTTTTTTCTAATATGACTTACATATATATTACAATTAACCTCTTCATGACATCTAAGAATATATTACTCGTCTTTCCACTTATACACACAGAAACAATATTTCTATCAGCACTTACATTAGAAATATAATTATAGAATTTATCATTTATCGACATATTTTATTGGTGTAAAGAATTATAAAATAATTCAACAATAGTTCTTTAATCAGACCAACTTTAATAAAGAATGAAAAGACGACACGTTGTTCTCATTCTTAGCTGAAACAGCAAAACGAATTCAATTATCATTTTTCTTACTCTAACATCTCTTAACAAAAAGAACGTTTTGACTCGTCCACCCCTTAAAATTCCTCATCCCCTCCCTGTTCTGTTCTCTAACAAGACAACCCAGAGACAGGCAGAGAAAGAAAGATGCGCAACTGGTAGCAAATGCACCCCAACATCTTCACTTGTCATGCATGAATTCGTTCCCCCCCTTCCACGCCACAGAGGGCGCTAGTTGTCATGCCCTCATGAGATCAATGTTCCGACGCACATCTCCCCATATAACCATCTTCTCTTGACTGCAACCGCACACTTCCAATAGTTCGTGGGACTCATCAAAACTTTCTCTGGAAAAACCGCTCCAGCGGACTAAGTTGACTTATCGAAGATGATGCGGGTCTCGCAGTTATCGTAATTCTGCGACAAAGTGTTGAAAAGTTTTGGATTTGTTTTTATTGGCTTCGGTTTTCGGTTGCCTGGCCGGTTTTTCTAAAACTTTCTGGAAACTTTATTCGGTGTTTATGTTGACATGGGTATTGTGGTTGGTACCATTGCATCTTCTGTGCTGTGGCTACTCGCAACAGGTGAGACATTTTGTGCTAGTTTTTAAATGTGAATGGTTGTGTAATGTTCGGATGGTAACAGAGTTTTGAAATAGTTGAATATGGGTTTTTATAATTTATGTAGGATCTCAATTTTTTTTTCCATGCAAAGTAGATTCTTATATATTATTAAATAAAATATTGATGTAATTTAATCTAATAAACCTAGAATTTAAACTAATAAAAACACTTGATATATATTTTTTTTATGAAACATACTTTTGTGGAATCTTTGAAATAGTTAAATATAGGTTTTTAAAATTTATGTAGGATCGCAATTTGTTTCCCATGTAAAGTATACTCTTATATATTATTAAATAAAATATTGATGTAATTTAATATAAATTTAGCATTTGAACTAATAAAAAACACTTGATAGATATTTTTTTATGAAGCATACTTTTGTGGAAGCATAAAAGGAATTAAAATTTTTATCATTTTTGCGATCGAAACAGAAAAAGATACTGAATATTTATTTGTTAAATTTTTAATTTGTAGGAATAATTAAAATTGTACAATATTTTATTTGCAATCCTTCATTATTTGCTCATATATATTTAATTTGCAATATGTTCGGTTGGAAAATAGAGTTTTAAACCAATTAAATATGGGTTTTTATGATTTATGTAGAATCGCAATTATTCTTCCATATAAAGAATGTCCTTATACTTTTGCTGAATAAAATATTATAAAAGTTTAATATAATCAAACTAGTATTTAAATTGATTAAAAATACTCTTTCTATCAAACATACTTTTGTGAAAACATAATGTCCTTCCGGAAATTAAATTTTTACTCTTTTGTGACCAATACAAAAAAAAATGATGCTCATTATTTGTTTGTTTAACTTTTAGTTTGTGGAAATAATTAGAAATGCACAATATTTTATTTTGCAATCATTTTAACGGATTTACAAAACAGTCTTGCATAAAATGATATTAATTTACTAGATGCATAACTATTATTATTTAAAAATGAGAATGTTTTTTATTTTTGATGAAAATTAAAAACCATTTATGGATTAAAATTCACACTTTTTTATTATTAATTATTATATTTAATTATTTCAGTTGTAGATTATATTATTTTAATCCATTCTAAGAAAAAGAGAAAAGAAAAACAAATTCTTATTCGATGCAGTGTAATTAATTGTTTTTAGTCACAGATTTAGGCTCTATTATTTCATTACTTATATTCTTTTTAATCAATTTAAAAAAATAAAATATGAATATATATATTTCTAGAATATATTTTTTTTCTAAAATGAAATTGATATTTAAAATTGTTTATTAATTTAATTTTATTCTTTTAAATTTCCCAAAATAAATTTTAATTTAAAGACTTATATTATATAAAACATGAAATATCTTTATACTAAGGAAAATTATAATTCATTAATATCTAAAAAATATATTTTGGTGAAATAGAAAATATATTTTCAAAAAATAATATTAAGAAATAACTAGATTTTGGTTAACTGAATTCAGAGTTTGTTTAGTTAAAGATTTAGTAGGAACAGAGACAACATATTTTAGTTTTGCAACTTTTATAAAAAACTCATATTAATATGAACTGATAAGAAGAATACAAAGTTTTAAAATAAAATATTATATTAGATAAGTAAAATAAAGTTAAAAACTATTATAATATGCATTTCTCTATTCTTTTATAAGACCAAAGATTGATACAATTCTTCCAAAGTCAGCAAAAATATAGCACAGAAACATTTTGGGTTGAACTATTTATTTTATTTTAAACAGAAAGAATATATAAATCCCAAAACACATATATTCAATATGGTTCACTATAAATTCTTATATATTTGGAGAGAAGTATTTTTAGCTCAAAGGAGAAAAATATTTATATAAATTTATATTTGTATATTCAAAAATATTTTCTGCTTAAACTTAAGTCAGTTAAGAGTTTTAAGAGTTTAACTTCGAGTCAGAGATTGGCAAGATTCAAAGAAATAATTTATTTACTGAAATGATTTACGCTTTTGATTATCTTAGACATGAAATTTATTACGGTCTTACTTGATATTAAAATTCATTCGTTTTGATGTTGTTTCATAGTATAATATTAAAGGAGATAACAGGAATATATTATTTATATTTTTCATTTTGGATTTTAAAAAATGATTTTTTTCAATAAATTTATTTGCTCTTATTGATAAGAATTACCGCATTTAATGCAATTAGAACTGTAAAATATTTTGCTTTTCTAAGTCATGGTAAGCATCAAACTAATTTATTAAACTCTATTATTTTTTTTTTATTTAACACAAATTTAGAAAATAATGGAAAATATACTTTGAATTATTTTAACTAATAGCAATTAGAAATTCATTAGAAAACATGTTAATGATGTTTATATTTATGCTTTGAATGTCAGTTTTAACTAAAAATGGGTATTTTTTTGTTTTTAAATTTAAAACTAATATTTTTTTTTTTTTTTTTTTTTGATGAATTTTACCATATTTAACTTTGAGTCGTATGTTTGCTGTATTTAATATTATATATCATTTCAAAAGATTAAAATAAGAATAAATATATATCTAATCTTAATCACATTAAATACCATGTAAAATATAAACTAAAATTATTTTTCGTTCTTTCTTGTTCTTGCATAAATATGTTACTCCATGTTTAGCGGCCTGATGGACAATTGTCTACCTTATAGTCTTTAGTACCATAGGCTTCTGGTTCGAATACTAGCGGTAGCATTAATTTTAGTTAGTGGTTCGAAATCCACATGAAACTGTAGGACCCAGGTTTAGTTAGCCTAAAGTGTACAAAAAATGGCCGTAGAGCGACACATTAAACCTTGATGCTTACTTCAATCATAATATTATAGCTGACAAAAATTCCTGGGTTATTTTTTATTTCTCGTAAAAGGATTTATTCATTTCGTATCCAGAATATATTTTGTTGTTTTTGCTATACAAAAATTAAAAATATCTCAAAACATTTCACCTATTTTTCTTTTCTTCCATGTAACTAAATACGTTAATTATGCTGAATTAATAATTTAATATATATAAGAACACATTTTGCGTTTTAAGTTATTTAAATTTCATTTTAATAATGTTAATCCCTAGCTTTTTCAAGATCACAAATATTGTTTAAAAGTAAAAATCATGTACATAAGCAATTATAAGAGCATTGGATGCATTCAAAAATTTACATGATGAAATTTCTAAAACCAAGAAAACATTCCCAAGAAAAATATTGTACATATTGTTCATAAATTATAAATTAATTTAATATAAAACTATTCATTTATTTTTAATCAAAGATAAGTTAATGTTTCATTCTATGTTTTATTTTCAAACATCTCCCTATGGATAATATGGCATTTATTCTATTTTTAACGTGTTTTTCATTCTTTAATAGAACTATTTCAAAAACTTTAAAAATTTGTACAAAAATAAATGTCGTCAAGAAATATACGAATTTGAGAAATATAATCAATATTTTTCTAAATAAACATTAGCATTTCCATTTTGAATTAATTTATAAATGAAATGTAAAAACTTTTTAAATAAATGCAAATACGGATGGTATTAAAATATTTTTAAAAATAATAATATTGATATAATGTTAAACCTTTTTTTTAAAATTTAACCCTAAAGTCTTCCACGAAGATTAAGCTAAAAAACAAAAATTTACTGAAAAAAACCCATTGATATACAAAGAAGAAGTATTCACGAAAATGTTATAAATACAAAATGAATGAATGGCAAAATATTACAAATGAATGCAGACATAACAAAATTATAAAACGATCGAATATTTGGATGTACTTGATAAGGTCATAAAAAAATTGGAGAAGCAAATATATTTTTTTTTTTAGTAAATAAATAATCCATTGATAATAATTATTTATGAAGAACATATATTGCTTTAATTTTTATCTCTTTTATTCTTGTCGTATTTTAAAGATTTTATTAGATTAGGTATGTGAATTGGGAATTAATTCCATTCTGTTTTTTTCTTTGTAAGAATTAAATATTATTAAATTTTTCTTTCTTTATGTAATGAACTAAGTTAATTATGCTGAGTAAATGATTTTAAAATATTTATGGAGCTGCATTATTCAATAAATAAATTTTACATACTTTATAGTACTTAAAACTCAGTTTTCTTAAATCGCCAATGAATAGTATAATTTTGTTTTTTTTTTTGCAGCTACAGAATTTCATTATATGTATTATTAATTCACTAACTAAATTTCATAAAAATGAACATTAGTTCTGTGTTCCAGTCAAATGTAGTGGAAGGATATAATGTTGTATGGAAAGATTTTTGGAGTAACTGATATCTAGAATCAAGGTGTTAGATAAAAAACATAACTATCAATTTAGACCAGCAACGATCGAGATTCCGTGACATTCCCACCTTATTTTAATAGCTTTTCAGAGCAGTTATTCTAGCTCCCTTTATTTAGTGGCAGGTGAATAATATGCTTTTTAAATTAAGTGCTGCCTGCATTTTTACAAATCCCCCAAAATAATAATAATAATAATAAAAATATCCTACTTGAATAACCGACTAAACCTGAAAACAGTCATTTGGAATTTTTAAAATTATGTACATGCTACATGCTTTTGAAATGAACGTATTGGAAATCCAAACGACCACAAAGAAGCCAATGATAAATGTATATTACAGGGGTAAATTTAGTATAAAATTGTTGCAACTTTAGAAATATAAATGACTGGTGTGCACGCAATAGATGGAATTTAATATAGATATAAGATTACAAAGAGCGAAATTAAGTAAGGAAAGTAGTTTTAGAAAAAAATTTGAATAAATTTTTCATATTAAAAAATAGTTCGATTTACACAAAAATTTATATTTATTTTTTATTAAAGTAGTCGAAGTTGAAAATATAATGTATGTATTATATCAAAACTAGAACAATGATTTTATGTTTAAATATTATAAACACATTTTTTATGAAAAAAAAAAAATAATACGATAAATTAGAATTTTCATTTTTATATGGACGTTTAATAATAATCATTAATTTTTAACATCAATACCTGTTGGACTTAATAATCGATCGTAATTATTTAAGAGATGGTAAATTAAATTAGAAAATTTGAAAGTAATTTATTAATAACACCAAGAATACTGTTCATGACACATTTAAAAATACATTTTAAGAATGAAATGCATTCAAATTAAGCATAACACTAAAGATAAAAATTAAACGAATTTACGCATTTTAAAAATGTACTGAACGAAAAGTAAGGCTATAACATTCAAGCAAATGTCTGAATGTCGAATAAAAGCATTTGGGTAGCCCATATAGAATAGAAGGCTATAGAACCGTGTATAACAATTTCCATTTTCTTTTGATCATACAGTTTATCATACATTTTGTGAAATAATTAATAATTAAAATAGGTATCCATCAAACGGAATGAAATAATGAATCATATAGAGATTGAGATCAAGACATTTTGATTTATAGAGATTGTGCAAAGTGGGACGTCCAGCGTTGTGTCCTCCTTATGAAAGCATTTCAAAGATACTGACTGCATCTGCACAAAAAGCAGAGAGAAAGAGCGGGTCAAAGTCATAAACGAGCCAGTTAGGGCAAATGAAGTTTAAAATTTTTACTTACACAGAAAAGTATATTTCACTTTTGTTTTGAGTTCCGTACTGTAACAGAAACTCGAGCTTTAAGGGTTTCTGCTTGAAGACTGCTACATAAAAACGAAACTATTTTCAAAAAGCTCTGCTGTCTGTGACCCTCTTACTTCGCACACAGAAGGGATCATTTAGCAATAAATGTCAACTTTGGACAAGAGATCAATCATTGATCTATTTACTAATGAAACTCCATTCAAGTTAATCACTTAAACTAGGTGGGAGTTTATCTGGAGAGAAATTAAGATGCATTACCTTCTATCCAGAGAAAACAGTACGGCAGCTGAGGTTTGATGGTCTGGACAAGCATCATGCTGGAGGGGCGCAATGCTTTTATCAGAACCTCTGCAACTGCTGAATTCAGTTTTTTAGGCTTACAACGTTTCAATGATCTGTCTCTTTTTTCAATTTATTGTGTGACATCATATAGATGTCATCTGATTGACGAATATCTGGAAAGTAAGGATATTCATCGACTAGAATGGGTAGTCCGATATACCGACATACACCTTTTACAGGAGACTTTCATTGGCGTTTTACTTTCGAGAATCAATGAAAAAATTGTTGAAAAAGGAGCTGCAGGTGGAGTTGAAATAAATTCCTTAGGAACTCATAAGCTACTTGATTTATATGTATTAAATCTAAGCTCTAATAAAAGCCTATACTAGATATGAGTTAATATTTATTGTAAGCGCAGTTTTATGGAAAGCTTTGATTATTATCATACATGTGTGCCATAGTTATTGAGTGATATTTGTTTATATTGTATTAATCTATAATCACTCGTTATTTCTTTAAAATATGATCAGTAGTTCTGGATATATTAGAACACAAAAAATCATTGAGCGCCAACATATAAATATATCTATCAAATGCAAAAATACACCGCAAAATTTACAAATATGAATGATCGAGATAAGATTAAAAAAAAAAAAACACCTAGTAAATATCTGATCTGAAAGATTATTTTATCCAAGGACGAAAAGGATATCAAGGAAATAATACCTTTCTGACATGGAAAGGGCAAAGATGACTTTTTACTGATATCCAGTGAAATTAGAATAAACATGATTTGTTCTATTTCGGTAGGATTATATTTAATATAATCCTGGCAGCAATTAAATTATTCAGAAAAAATAGTAAAAAATTAGGTACTAAAATATTTCATGTAGGTGGTGAATATTAGTGATAAAAATGTGACAAGGGTTCGATCAGAATATACCAGTTAAAACGATAAATATGAATAGAATAAATCTGTAACATGATGCGTTCTATTTTAGTTGTATTCTATTTAATACTTATAATCTGATAGCACTTTAGTTAGCCAAAAAAAATAGTAAAATATTAAATTAAAAAAAAAAAAAACATCTTAAATGTGGGTGGTATGTATTAATGATAAAGATTTGAAAAACATTCGACATTCAAAGCATTCCATTATTTTTTAATTAAAGAAGCTGGTTTGTTTTACAGAATTTTCATTGATATTTAATTTTTTTCGAAATTTACTGACGTAGCCTTGCGTTTTAAATCTTAGAAAAAGGTAATATTCCTTGAAATAAACACTGATAAATTCTTAAAACTGATTAAATAACTAATTCTTTATTTTTGCAAAAAACTTAAAAAAAAAAAAAATTGTTAATAATAAGATTTGAATAAGCTAAATATATACAGATCTCCTTAAATAACTTCTGGGAATAAATTAGCTTTGGAAAGCGTAATATCATCACCTCGTATTTGTGCTATTTTAAATGCATATTGATTTATATATAAATAGTAATATCTCTCTCTATATATGTATATGTAAATAACTTAATACATATTCATATTCCTAACTCTTTGTGAATCTTTTTTCAAACAGTCAGATTACTAATTGGTCATTTAAATAGTAATTTATTAGGATACAGTTGATGTTTTGATAATATTTTTTTTTTTTATTCATTCATTGAAAAAGTTATTATTATTACTAATTCTTTAAAAATTATTCCCAAATCATAATAAATTATTCATGTCAGTATGATTTGTTTTTCCATTATTCAAAACGCAGTATAATTTCTATTTAAAATTGTTCCTAAATATAATAAATTATTCATGTCAATTTGATTTTTTTCACAGTTCAAAATGCTGTTTAATTTCTATTTATAATTGTTCTTAAATATAATAAATTAATGTCAGTTTGATTTTTTCATACTTCAAAACACAGTTTAATTTCTATTTACAATTGTTCTTAAATATAATAATCTCTTCATGCCAGTTTCAATTTTTCTCACAGTTCTATTCGCAGTTTAATTTTTATTTACAGCTGTTCTGAAATATAATAAATTAGTCGTTTGATTTTTTTCAAAACGCAGTTTAATTTATATTTACCGCTGCTCTTAAATATAATAAATTATCCTTTTCAGTTTGATTTTTTTCACAATTCAAAACGTAGTTTAATTTCTATTTAAAATTAATATATATAAATATGTGTTATATTGATATCTCTCTATATTAATATATTGTATAAATTAACACTGATACATAGTAAGAAATATAGATAATTCAAATTAATTTACATAGAGAAAGAAATTTTGTTTTATATATCATTAAAACCCACACAATACCACTTCTTGTCCAAAAGTTTAAAAAACAAAACTCGTTCTTTCTCGACGTTTATTTAATTTGATATTGTTTTAATGGAAAATATGTACACTTAACCTAAAACTCTTTTTCAATGAAAATCATAAATGCAATTCAAAAACGCAGTTTAATTTCTTTTACAATTGTTCTCAAATATGATAAATTATTCCTGTCAATTTGATGTTTTTTCAGTTTAATTTATATTTACAATTGCGTTTTATATATTTGTATAATATAATAAATAATGATTGGTTAGTAAGAAATATAGAAAATTCGTATTGTGTTTACCCACAATACAACTTCTATGTCTAAAAGTGTAAAAAAAAAACAAAACTTATTCATTTTTCGACGTTTATTTTGTTTGAAATCATATATTTATGTGATATAATACATTTATACTAATGGTTAGCAAGAAATATAGAAATTTCAGATTAATTTATATTGAGATAGACATTTTGTTTTATATATCATTAAAACACACACAATATCACATCTTGTCTAAAATTTTAAAAAGAAGTCGTTCTTTTCTTGACATTTATTTTATTTGAAATTTTTTAAACACAAAATCACTTCAAAATGTTTTTCACACTTCAAAACGCAGTTTAATTTCTATTTACAATCGCGTTTATATATATATATATATATATATGTATATAGTAGTATTGGTTAGTAAACACACACACACATATATATATATATATATATGTATGTGTTTACTAACCAATCACGTAAATTTATTATATTATGCATGATAGGTTAGTAAGAAATATAAAAAAATCAAATTAATTGATACTGGTAAAGACATTTTGTTTTATATATCATTTAAACGCACATCTTGTTTTAAAAAAAAAAAACTCTTTAATTTTTTTTATTTGAAATATTTTTTTAATGCAAAAATACGTACACTCAACCTGAAACTCTTTTCAATGAAAATCATAAATCACATTGTAAACGACGATGTGTTGAAAACGAACCTTTAGAATCGAAAATGCAATAAAAGTGAATCATACCTGAGAGGATTTATCCTCGGCGAGTCATATTCGCACGCAATTCGTTTTCATTTAGAAGCCATTCGGAAACGGCGGTATTAAATTTTGCAAGAAGAATAACCGTTCAATTTGAAATGATTGTAATTGTATCCGAGTTTTTTTTTTTTTTTAAAGGAAGAAAAGAATGTTTTTTTTTTTTTTTTCATTTATTTTGTACAAATAGAGGAAAGTAATTTTTCAGTCAATATGGATCTGTGAAGTGCTGAAAGGAATGAAAGACATTAATGCAGAACTTCTCACGCAATTTTTATACATTGATGGACTTTTCAACAGCATAACGTATGCAAATAATGAATGCAATATTGAATGCATCATTTTATTACATTAACATAATTTGAATGCTTTATTTCTTTTAATTTCAATATTGCATTTGAAATTACTGTTTTTATTGAATATAGAAATGTATAGATCCTTACAATTTAATTTCATGAAAATATATTTTATAGCATACCAAATGATTCTAATAATTCTTATTTTCGTTAGTCCAATATACTTGACATTTTCTAAATATAATTGAAATTTTTCATATGTTATTCGTAGTTTTAAATTAATAAGAAAATGAGCTGCATTTAATAATTTAAAATTAATAATAAATTGAACTACATTTAATAGTTTTAAATTAATAATAAATTGAACTACATTTAATAGTTTTAAATTAATAATAAATTGAACTACATTTAATAGTTTTAAATTAAGAAGAAATTGAACTGCATTTAATTTGATAATATTTATATGAAATATATTATAAATTACATTACAATACCGGATTTATAAAACATGCAAGAAATTCTAATTATGGACAACATTCATGACAAATTTCATTTCATTAGAAAATTTCTTATTGAAAAGTTCAAAATTTATTTGCTTAGGATTAATGATCCTTTTAGTCACATTTTAAGAAAACATTTACAATTTTATTAGTTGAAATTTATCTATGCTTACTCTAAATTAAATTCATTCTCAAATAACATCCATTTTTTATAAAGAGATATTATAATATCAATTTATGTAACTTTTAGAATTTTAAAATTACTGTTTATAAATCAGCTTAAGAAGCATAGAAAGTTATCTTCAAAATATTATAAATATTACAATAAAATCAGAATTACTTTTTTTAAACACATTATTATTAAATTGATATTTTGATGGTGTAATGCTATCCTATTGTAGTAAATGATTTATTGAATTTATTTAAATTAATAAAATATAAATTAAAAAAACACTTACTAAGGTACATATGAGCTTTAAAATTTTTGGCAAATATTGTCGTGAAGTTGTTGAAATCATACACTTAATACCTTTGCAACCTTTAAGAAATACAATATTTTTCACTGATTTCTATTAGTGTTAGAGAAATATGAAATAACACTCATTACTGCAATATTTGCGCTACGTACCAATGTGACATTTACTCTATATTTTTTACAATTAGACATTTTCATATTTTTGGAGATTAATATTGGATACTAATGGATATTTGATATTAAATAGGAAAAGTGTTGAAATAGAGTGTTTTGTTTTAAATATTTCTTCGATAGCTGTGTTTCGTTGTTTACATATTAGTTCTAATAAAACACCTTGCATAAAATTTCACATTAAAAACCTGAATAATATTGATTTCTGTTCATATTTGAAGCATATGAAGTAAAAGTTAATTGACGTATATCTGAATTAATCAATAATAAATATATACCTGAAACCATTAAGCTGGCAGTGATGTGCTAATTTTTTTTACATAAAACTAATTAAATAATCAATGATTGAGATAAATAATTCTGTTTTCGAATATGGCAACCTCAGATACATATGATAATATATTGTTATCCGAATTAAAATCTTCCGAAAACAAAATTCTGTGCAAAATTAAGTATATATTTCAGAAATATAAATGTTAAATTATATTTCAGCTGCAAACAATAGAAAAAAATTAGATACAAACTGGCTATAAAGGCGTTTTTAAAAGCCAGCTCTGTGGTGATTTTGGAAACAATATATCATCCAACACGATTGAGCTTTCTGCTGCCTTCACAATGCTTGCCCATGAAAAATGATGTGGTATCACTATCTGGTCTGCGTGGAGTCCGGATATTAATCTGATCGAAAACCCATGGGAAAAATTCTAGAAACGGATGAAAAATCACTCATGCCATCCATCTTTTCTTACCTCGCTAGCAACACCTCTGAAAGACGAGAGCTGAAGCATTTTTGTCAAAATGCAGATTGGAGAACATTAGATTCTTCATGTTAATGAAGCATTTTAAGCTGGTGCATTATCTCGAAGAAGACATTTTTCTGTATCCATTGTTGTCAAATGTGCAGAAGATAATGTCATTTAAAAAAACCGATTTGCATTATGGATGATTAATTTGAAGAGGAACTCAATGAAAATATTTTATGCGAAAAATTAATTTTAATGTTAATGGATTCGTTACTTTAAAAATGTTTCTTCGTTAAGTCTTTTGAAATATGACGAGGGATAAATTGCAGATGTTTTGGAAGGATTTTCATATTAGACACTTAACATAGAGCTATTTATATTTGCAGATTTGTTTTTGACAATTGTTTTTATACCATTCAACCGATTTTTTAGTATTCCTGTTGCAATAAAAAAAAAATTAGTTATCTATAAAAAAATCTCAGGAGAGTCTATTTAATAAAAATGCCAAATTTTACATTCTAAAGTTTTTTTGCTTTGAAATTACCAAAAAAATACTAGATACTAATAAATATTTGATAATAAGTAGGAAGGATTGTGAATTGCAGTGCATTATTTTAAATATGTCTTCGAATGGTGTGCTTCGTTGTTTACGTATTAATTTTAATATTAATTCTAAATAAAAGCTTGGTCATCTTACGTTTGACTTTGCATTAAATTTCACTCGAAGATAAAAAGCTTGAATCACGGTTTAAAGTGGATTAATACAAACATCCATGGCACTATTCAAATGTAAAGCGTACATGTCCACAATTAAAAACTTAAATCATCTTAATTTCTGTTCAAATTTGGCATATACATGAATTAATCAATAATAAATGTATACCTGAAAACTAATAACAAAATAATGTTTTTATGATTTGAAAAAATTTAACTTTAAAACGGTTTTAATTCTAAAAAGTGTTTTTAGATTAAAAAGCGTTTTTTTTCATGCAACTTAATGTTAAAAAAGATTCTTCTTCGTCACATTTCAAAATTCCATCAGTAAATTTTTTCTTTCATTAAAACCAATATGAAACAGTTCTATTTGAACCAATACAGTTATGAACAAATTCGTTAACCGATTTCACTAACCATTTAACAGCGTCATAGCTTTCTAGCAGAACACAGAAAATCAAATCTTTTGGAAGTTTCAAATGTGGATATTTGCATTTTTTATAAAGACTTCGAAAAATTCTTATTAAAATAGCATTTATTATTTACACATTTTTACTTAATAAAATTATGTTGTTTTTTTGTAGATACGAAAATTTTGCCGTGATATTTTTTATTTTTATTTTAATTCTTTTTAGAAGTCACATAAAAATTCTTTGATTTGTTATGAATGTGATTTCATTGTATTACGTATACAATTTAGATAGTTATTGTTTATGAGAATCAATTGTGCATCAATACTAACATGAAACTTTTATCCTAATACACTTTGTTATGTAAATAATATGCTAATATAAAACGTGCCTTAGTTAGAAAATTATACACCAGATTATTTTCCTTTCTTGGTGTAATCGTAGAGAAATAAATCTACTCTTTGTTAACATTTTTTAAAAGTAAATCAGTATAACATTATTTCTGGGTAAAAATATGAAATTTTCTTTCACGAAAATAAAAGTCATTTATTGCTATTAAGATAATGTGTTTATGTATCCAAATCCAGGCTAAATGTAAAATTTTCATAATAATATTACGAAAATGAGGGTATTATAACTTCATTGATTGTGGCATCATTCTGAAAGAAATTTATTGATATTGCAGACTTAGGTATCAAAACATGGAGTGAACATACCCATAATTTACCTATAAATAAAACTGATCCTAAATCTTTGTAATTTGTGACGCAATTGCCAAGTATATTTTTTGCTAATTTGTATTTTGATGTTACTCGATTTCTATAGTTTATAAGTTTATTGTGATAAACTATCACTTTTCAGAATACCCATATGCGGTAACATACGAATCAAATATCAAAATCATAAATTCACTGAGAAAAAAATTAAATTCATTCAGCCATTGCGTGTGGAGTTTTAATGGAATTATATTTTTATTTGGTTGTCATTTTCTATCAATTGAAAACATTTATTTGAAGCATATTATAATATATCAATTATTAGAAAATATGATCAACATTGAGAAAATTGAAACTTTGAATTCAAAGGAATTTGAAGATTCAATTTAAAGTTTAAATTAAAAACTAAATCAAAAATAATCGAAGAAATATCTGATTTTTCATTTATTGAATTTCAAATTTCCAGATCAAACAATGCAAATTAGCCATCAAACAGGAAAATCAAACAATATTATTATTCATATTATTCAAAGCAATAAAATATTATAAAACAATCTTAATTTCATAAAAACATATTAAGTTCAGATTATTTAAAATCGCATTATTTCCTGTATTTAATATTCATAAGTCAGACACATTCTACATTTTTTATCTCTGTTTCTGTTTATCACATAGGGCAATCCTGTACTTATTTGAAATTGAGTCAATTATTTATCTTATATGAATTGCAATATATTATAATCATATATATATATATATAATATAACTCATTGGTTAAAACTGATAATATAAGCTTCCGCTGTTGTTTTTCTCACATCTGGCAAATGTTAAAGAACCAGCCTAAAAGAAGTTAAGAGTATAATGCTTCATGACATCTAAGATAAGCATTTTCAAAATCGGATCATTTATAATTATAATATTGCATTATCTATATAGCTTGCTCACAAAATTTTAACTAATAAATTACATTTTATATAAACTGAAAATTATTTCATTTTTGTTCAGCGATACTATGAAAGCAAGCAATATGGCTAGAAATTTATAGCATATTCTTTTGTAAAGACTCTTTTAAGATATATGGAAAGATGATAGATATTAGCACATACTATAAAAAATATTTAGATTTATTAAAATAGCAATATTGTATTGATCAATTTAATCAAAATATTGTTTTTCTTTTTTTTAAATAGGTAAAGATAAAAATTTCTTAAAATATATGTTTTATTTCTAAGCCATATCTGTAAATTTTAAGAATTCATAAATTTCCAAAATAATAAAGGGCTTTATTTGATTAATTTTTTGATTTGTACTTTTTTTAATATAAATTTTTAAGAATTCATAAATTTCTTCAAAAATTTTTATCATTTTTTTTGCTGAAAACTATGAAAAAGGGCTAATATAATAATATAAAAAATAAATTAAAATTTATGTTTGTATTTTATTTTATTATAAAATTAAAATTTAAATGTGGACGTACATTATCGTGGTGGAAGATGATACGGTACGGTCGATGGTTGAATTTCAGCCAGTAAAAAAATTCATATTTATTTTAAAGAAATATGAACATTAAATTTAACATTTAAATATATATAATATTGTATGATTATCGACATGCATTTTTATCAAGGAAGGGTATTTTCATTCATAAATTTAAAAATATCGTAAATTTTTATTAAAATATAGCATGTCAAAGAAACGCCTGATAATCATGCACCGACCCAATAATATGACATGAAATTCAACCTTAAGAAAATCAAAAATTTATCGTATTAATATCGAATCGTCCTATTCATGGTTGAAACTAATGTTATATATATATATTATATATATATATATATATATATTTATTCAGTTTGAATTAAAATAGATAAAGCAAATTTTCTTATACAAATCAAGAGTCTTGTCGTTTCATAAAACAGTTCTTTTTTTCAATTCCTTCTATTAGCTTACAGTCTCCCTATATATATCTTGTTCAAATTTTCAATCGTTTGTAAAATACTTTTTATTCACACACTCAAGTTCAAATACATTTTTTTAACTTGTAGTGGATGACACTTGATGTTTATACAGTTTTTTCAAATATTAATTCATTAATTAACTTTAATTAATTAATTTTTTTTTTTAGATTTAAGTTGCATATATCTACCAATAGATGGCGCCAGATAAACTTAAAAAAGGAAATATAATGGACTTTCTGCAATATAGAGGGAAAAAAAGTAGGAATTGACTTAAAATTTTTTTATATTACTTGTTTCTTTCTTAATTTTTCATCTAAATAAACTTGTCAACTTAACCAAAGGAATTTGTTTAAATACGTAACAATTATCGAAAGCGTGATTAATAATTAAAGATACATCGTAGATCTGGGAAGTTTAACACCAAATCTCTTTACCTCTCCTAGATTATTAAAAATATAAAAATCTAAGATTAAAATATTAAAATTAATATTTCATTGATGATAAATATTTAAATATAATAAAATATAAGTACATCGCAAAAATGCAAAAACAATGGTATTCAAACATCTTGGCTAAAAATAGAATTTTCATAAAAAGTCAAGATTGCATTGCTCAGTTTTTTAAAATAAATAGTTTTCAAAATTTGTTTGAAGCAATATAAATTCATTTTATGAATAAATATATATTGTTAAAAAAATTTATAAATCCATTTCAAATAAATTACACTTTTAATAAAATGCTCAAGCAGAACACGAAGAAATCAAATTGAATTTAGAAAATACATTGTATTTTTAATATAAAACATACTTGAAAAGACCATTATTATCATAAAAGATTTTTATTCTAAAATATATTCTGATTTAATAGATAATTTATTTCTGCAAAACTATTTATTCTGTTGTATATATTAAGTCTTCAACTTCTGAGCTGTAGCATATTATCATATAATACGAAAATAAATAATTAGTTTTACTACATTTATACAAAAGAGAATGGTTATGGCAACTATATTAGTATTTGCATTATAAAAGTTATTTCTTAATGCAATTTAACAATGGAAAACGTTTAGTTTAATCTAACCTAAAAATGAATAATGATAAAAAAGTGGTATAATTGTATTTTTAAAATGTATTATTCGTTTCAAATATGTATATATATATATATAAATGTGAGGGGTTGTGAGTGTGTATATATGTGTGGGGGTGTATGTGGGTGTGGTTGGGTGTGTATATGTGGGTGTATGTGTTTGCTTGTATGTATATATATATGCGTGTGTGGGGGTATTCCATATTTATTCTTTTTATTTCTATATATTACTGATGTTCCAGATTTCTTTAGTTTTTGATTATAGGATTTGATAATATACACATTTCCATGTAGTTTTAAGATATGTGCATGATAATATAAAAATATTTTATGGCAGGTTGTATCAACAGGTAATTTTTTAATTATTTGATACTCCCATTTGCAATCTTTAAGAATATTGTAAATATCTTGTCCTTTATTAAACAGAGCATTTACTGTTTTTTTTTTTTATCATCATGCACCACTATTTGACAATTTAATCAAAACATTCAAATTATCTGCTCCTTTTCCTAAATGTGCACAAGAAAATGACCGTAGAGAGACAAAAACCAAACCAAACCATGGGAATGTTGGAGGTCTCAAGGTTTCCTTCAATTCCGCGGCTTGATGGGCAATTGGCCAGCGCTCTGGTCTTTGGTACCACAGGCTTCGGGTTCGAAGCTGGACGGTGGCATGGATGTTTGTTAATGGTTCGGAATCCACGTTAACTGTAGATCCCAGCTTAAGTAACCTAAAAGTGTACAAAATGACAGTACAGCGACAAAACAAACCAAATCCTTGAATTTCTCAGTGGAAGTTTATATCGTCGGATGTTTGATGGGTCAAGAATAAGAACGTACATTTTTACAAATATTCAATACAAACTAAAGATTAATCAGATTAATTATCAAAGATTATTTCTAACAACTAACTCTCCCGATATCACTTTCTCAAATAATATTCAAGAGATGTTGGATGTTTCCCTGTTTGAAAAAGTGGTCCGTTGTATCTCCATCTCAACAGATGTTTGATGTACTTGGATGCCTATCACATCAGAGCATGAGAGATAGAGTACTTACAATGAATTTTTTTCATCAAGTAATAAAAAAAAAAATTAAACTCAATTCCTACTTTTTTTCACTATATGGCAGAAAGTCCTTTAATAATAAAGTTGAAATTTTCCTCTTACATCTGGTGACATCTATCGGTAGATACATGCAACTTAATTCTAAAAAAAACCAAAATTAATAAAATTAATTAATTAATATTTGAAAAACGTATTAACATCAAGTGTCATCCACTATAAGTTTTATGTATGTATTTGAACTAGAATGGATGAATATAAAAAGTATTTTATTAGCCATTGAAAATTTGAGCAAAATATATATAAGGAGAGTGTAAACTAATAGCAGGAATTGGAAAAATATTTCTGACAACTGATAATTTTTTTATAATTCGACATGAATAATTTATTACACAAAAATTAGCTTCACAATTTATTTACTACTGTTGTTACTACCCCAACGAGTAAATGATTTGAAAGTGACTATTATTTATAAGTGGTGTTCTTAAAGAATTGGTCTTTTAAACCCGAAGACATGGAAATAATTGTTTTCCTTACAACACTTAAATTGAACGGCTGAGCACGAAATAGCCTTGTTACTTGACGTGGGCGTTGGCTGAGGATTTTAAATGATGTCATTGCAATACTTACATCCAAGTGTCATGAAGAGATGATTGCAAGATAGAGAGACTATTCGAGCGTCACGAAAGTTTCCTGTAGCTGTATTGAAAGAGATTTATTGAGGAATGGTGGACTGAATTATGCAAGACTTCCAGTAAATCTGTGTCTGACTCACGTGTCTGAAAAGAGTTAGTGGTAGACATTTGCTGATGTAAAGAAGCAAATTTCGAGGAAAATGAATATGATTTCACTTTTGACAATTGATATCATCATAACACATATCAATTTCGAATAGTAATTAATTTGGTATTCATTAGAAAAAATTTGACGCAAATGATGTAATATTAGTAAAATAATGATTGAAATTCATGCATATTGTGGAAAATGAAGTAATGCATTTGAAGGCTTTTATTATATTTTATGTTATTATTTTTAATTTCAATTCAGTTTTCTGAATTTAAAGTACTGTGTATATAAGCCGAAAACTTTAATCTTGTTATAAATTTGAAAATGTTTAAAGAAAAATTATTCTTCATTTTATTACCTATTCGTCTTTTTTCCTTTTCAATTTTATTTTTAGTTTCTATTTATTTTAATTGGCGGATAGTGGAATAAATTTTCAAATTAAAAAATATTTAGTTATAAAGCGATAAATATACATTTGCCTTAAATAGGCATGATAAATACAAGGCCAGAAGGTCTTTCATTGCAAACGAAGAGGAAGGTGAGAATCACAAAATGCCATCTTTGTGGGTGTTAGTTCTAAATTGCATTAGCAAACTTTGGTATAGTGTAGGAAGTCCTAGTGGTGTAGTAGCTGCACCTCATGTAAGTATTAAGTGGTGAAGTAAGTGCACCACATGTAAGTATTAAGTGGTGATGTAAGTGCACCACATGTAAGTATTAAGTGGTGTGGTAAGTGCACCTCATGTAGTGGTGCACTATGTAAAAGTGACGCATGTACTAGCGGCCTATGGCCAAGGTCCTGGATCCTAATGTATACAGCGTGTAGTAGTGTTTGTATATCATATAGTATCTTATGATTTACGTTCTGGGTATAGCCTAGGTAATGTTTCTCAGAGACCTATGACCTACGTTCTGAATCCCAGTGGCCTAAGCTTTAGGTCCTGGATCCTAGAAATGAATGACTTCAAATCAAACTGTCTATCAATTAAAAATACTTTTTTAGTTTATTATAAATATTTCAATAGAAAATAAATTTCTGCTCTTAAAGAAATAACTTTTTTTTTTTATTTATAAATAAGATTTAAAAAATGAAACACAATTACATGGATGATGATTTAATATGCTTTAAGACACTGTAGGCTTTTTGTCTCCATTTTGCTTCGGTTCTCCAGCCATTTTTGTTTTCATATAATAATTTTTTCAGCTTATTCCAAAGATGAACTGAAAAATAATACAGTTTTAGTGTAATGAAACGAAATATGAACTATTCTAAGAACTGTTTTTATTCACAGAAAGTGTTTTATACATTTTTGTGCAAGTCGCGATATTTAAATTATTTGAAAATGATAAAGAGAAAAAAATATCACCCATAAAGATTTTTATAAACATATAGTAGAGTTTTATGCAAATCAATAGTTGTTCTTATATAGTCTAGATTTAAACTTGCTATTGAAAATATTTGCTACGGATAACATTTAAATTTGATTTGTATCGCGGGGGACTAGAGATGAGAAAATAATATCCTATTTTCTTTATTAGAGGTATGCGAATCTAAGATCATAATATAAAAGTTTATTATTAGATGATAACATTTAAATTGCGTGGGGTTGTGTTAAGTGAATGGGGAAATCATGTTGATAAACTTTTAATGCTGACATTATTTACAAAACATAAAATAAATTTCAATGTTATCATTCTTTATACCAAGAAAGTTATATTTGTTGGAACTGTAGAAATATGTTTCTATTAATATTTTAAAACATTACATGATTACTTTTATACATATTATTAACTTAAAATGTATATGAAAATATATCTTTACAAGACGAGAATGGAATTCAATGAATAAATTAGAAAATAAAGGTGCCTTTCTTTAAATGTCTCGAATTTCGCTAAACAAAATCTTTTCTTCAAAACATATTTGTAGCAATTTAGAGTACTCCTAGATGAACCACGAGGTTATGGCACTTACAACTTAAAAAATAAGTACCTCATCTGTGGAGGGGGGAGGATAATATATACTTCTTCTTATTCTTTAGCTAAACCATAAACTTTTTAGCCTAGAATTTATCATGCAATTTCTATATTAGTTGTGTTTCTGCATGAAATCCAACAAATTATTGCTGAATATCAAGCTGGTTCCTTTAGCTTAGAAGTATAAAGCCTACGTGAGCTTTGAACCATCACAAACTAATTATGTTTTATTCATGATTATGGAAATACCATTTAAGTGCAATAACCGATACATCTTCTTAAACGTCCTATTTACAGTATTTAGTTTAGTTTATTTATTACAGGGTAAACTTGAATTTAATCGAACATAACTAAATTTTCAAATAATTTTGTAACTAGTTTGTTCAGGAATATTAGTTTTCGTTCTTAAACCAGTAATAAAAATTGAATTACAGTTTTATTTTTGTGTCAGATATTTTTTCTTAGTATAGTCCAGATCAGGGGTCTCCAAACTATGGCCCGCCAGTGTCATCAATCCGGCCCGCGACAGCGTGAATAGCTTATTGTTGCTGTAATAAGTTGGATAAAAAACACAGAAGGATAATAACTCGGTTTTATTTACTTGCTGGGTAAAGCTTAATGACAAGCATAACAAGCAGAGAATTTAACTTAAGCATAACAACTAACAAATAATTGAAATGAATCCTACTAACATTATAAATTAGTGAACATCCCTCGGTAGTTATACCTACCTATTTCCGCTTTTAACCACTAGATGTCGTCAGTGTCCCATCGATACACATCGATCGATCGAGACACATCGGTCGTATCGATAAACACAATAGTAATTGTAGTAATTGAACCGAAGCGAATTTAGCAAACTTATGCTCGCTCAGAGCGCGTACTCGGCGACTGGTCTAGAAATTACAGATAATGGCAGAAAATTAAAACGGTTTTTGACTCTTTTGGTACTTACTGAAGTAAACATTATGGCCCTAAGGCTGGAAAGTTTGGAGACCTCTGGTCTAGATAATTTCTTTCTAATGCAAATAATGCTGGTAATATAGAGATAGTTGTGTTTATGTCATAAGCAAGGGGCTACACAGCTGTTACTCATTCAACACTACCCAGGGGCATGTGTAGCTTGCAGATATGCAACGGGAGTAAATCAACCGCCACAACGCTGTACGATCATATTAGACCGGGACCTACGGTTTAAAGTGGATTCTCCAAACCACTACATACATCATTGGTACATACGGGACTCGAACCCGAAATCAGTAGTACCGAGAGCCAGACACTTGGCCATCAGACCCCTATCTAGATAAAAATAGCATCATAAAAATAAAGTTAAAAATTTAAGATAGGAATAAACGTGGAATAAATAAAAGCTAAATATTACTTTTTTATTGATAATATATCTCGAGAAGTTTTCATAATACAGTTTTCATACTAGAATGCCAGAAACATTTCTTCCACTACGTCAATAAAATAATTTAGAAAAAATTTGAAATGTAATTGAGATTACATAAAGAAACTTTCAAAATTTATAGCATTACGAGGACACGATGAAAAGATGGACTTAAAATTTTTAAATTACACACAAAGGTAGTTCCTCCCTAAAAATTTTCATTCTATGTTTAGTTTACTACATTTTGATTGTTCTCTTACTCTGAAAAATAACATCCTTTTAAGCTTAGATGCTGGAAATAATAACAAGAGCCTTTTTCTGAATTTTTTCCTCCCATTTCAAACACTTTCCTGAAGTTGACATACCTGCCGAGTCAAATAAACAAGAAAGAATACGATTTTTTTTATTATTTTCTTAAAAGAATTTCCTTCTAAATCTTCAAGCACAGCGGACTTTTTTTTACAGTGTAATTTTTTTTTCCTTGCATGCAGAAAACTAGAAAAAGATCCCAACAACGAATCAAGATGTGTATTGTGTATTTCTCCTTTTATTTCCTTGAAAGACAACGAGTTTTCCTGTTTATTTTTTATTTTTCTGTTCTTTTTTCTGCGTTCAACTAACTATATTTTCTGACGAAAGTGACAGTAAATCTCTTTCGCTGGCAAAAATTTTCCCTGTTTTTTTTTTTCTGTTTTTGTTTACTCCTCAAATACATCAGACGAGATTTGAGTTCGTTTTTTGTTTATTTTTCGGATTTGTTTTGGAAAATGAAGTGGTTGCCAAGTCCGTAGTAAAATAAAATAAATATAATTTTGTTTATGTTCAGAATTCTTTTCAGGTCGCTTTTCAGAAAATAACTTCTCTCATACAATTACGGTTTTTAATAATTTATCAAAAGTCATTATTAAGCGTTATATTAAATGTTTTGCTTAATTTTTTTAAAAAATTCTATTGAAATAGAACACAATGTGATGCAATATACAATATGGTCTTGAAATATACGTTTGAATTAGGGATTGCAATACCGGTATACCGAATACCGGTATTTTGAACCATTTGTACAATTTTTGTAATACCGGTATTCACAAGTTTAAATACCGGTTTTCGGTATTTACTAGAAATTTAGAATTCTTATTCTTATCTGTGAATTCTTATTCAGAATTCAGAACCTATCCACATTCAGAAGAATTCGGTACACTTATCGGAGATTATAATGACACTAATGTTGACAGTGAAAATTAATTGTCTCTTGAACAAAAATTAGAATTAGCGATAACTAAAAAAAAATTTAGCAAACCAAAAATACAATACAGAAATCAGCTATATCCAAAATAATCCGACAAGAAATAGATTTATTTCAAGATGAGGCATTTAGAGGTAAATACTTGGGAAAAAGTATATCGCGCATTGCTGACAGTACTACCACTAGCGTAGATGCTGAAAGAGCGTTTTCGACAGCTGGTAATTTTTGCACAAAATTATGTTCCAGGCTTAATGATAGTACAGTTGATGCATTAGGTCTCTTAAGATCACATTTCAGAAATTTGTAATAGTACCACAAACAATAGTGATATTTATACTTTTTGTGATTTAAATAAATAAGATGTTCCTTTACTTTTTTGTGATTATTTATATACTGTTATAATTTATAAGTTACAAATTGTTTTGTGATATTTACATTCTCTTATAAAACTGGCAAATAAAACAGAAAAACACCTGTTTTCTTTCTTTTTCTGAAATTTCTACTACCGGTATTATAACCGGTATCCCGGTATTAAGATCTAAAAAATACAGAATACCGGTATTGAATTTTTGGTCCGATATTGCAATCCCTAGTTTGAATGTTTAAAATAACTCATTTTGTACTTGTGTTCAAAACTGATTATTTTTATTAGAAAGAAAACAAAAATAAACGATTTTAATATTTTTAAAGCATGATCATCAAATAAAAATCATATAAGCTTTTAATATATTTATAGAGTAATTTTAATATATTGTATGGAATATTCAGATGTAATAATTATTTCTCTTAAACATCATAATATCCTATATGTATTTATTTCTTCATCCATTTTTTGGATGTACAAAAAAGTGCAATTATTTACGAGTCCTGAACTTCGAATTGCATATTAAGATTGAAAGAAAAGATTGATGTGATATTTGACATATTAAAGTAAATTATATTTATTTCAAATCAACTTAGGTTTTAAATTTTTAAAATGACATTTAAAAAGGTATATATTTCAATCTATATACTTATGTAAATTTTTTGAACTACATTTTATATATATATATATATATATATAATGCAGTTCAAATGAAATAATTTTTTTCTGTAACAAAACAAACAAACAATTCAAATATTTTAACAAATACCATATTAATTAATTAATTTTAACTTTAAAGAAACATAACTTATTTTTTAATGGATATCACATTATTTTATAACAATATTATTTATAATTTATTCACGAATCAAATTTTCACGGGTTTTTTATATACTAACAATTTTTCTAGATTATTAATATTTATTTAATTTGATTATTTATTATTTTTACCTAGATTTTGTAGCAATGAACAGTTGTAACTAAAAATCAATATAAGGAATTTTTAAAATTAATCAAAGTCTTCCAATTAATTAATCTTATTTTAGAATATTCATTTTTTATTAAAATACATAAAATAAAAGCATAGTTTTATTTAAAAATTGAACTAAATATTCTTTGGCAACATCTATGTTTAGATTTAATTTAACTTTTATAATTACTTTCAATATATTTTCTTATAATTAGGTTTTGCCCTAGTTTTACTCTTCTGAATATCGTATATGAAAGAAATGCACATATTTATTATTTATTGCAGTGTTTCTTTTTTTACGTGAAATAAATATGTTAAAAACAGTTTCAGTTTACAGTTTGAATTGAATTTAAAAAAAAATCACTTCTGTTTCTAGTAACAAAATAATAATAATAACCTAATAAGATACATTTATATCGAATAGAAACTTTAAATTCAAAATAGGAAATTAAATTTAAAAATAGCACTTCCTACATTTATATAGACTCTACGTTATTTTTTACAAAAACATCATTTGATTTATCCATCTATTTTAGGCATGTTTCGGTGACACTTTATGAAAACTATAAATGTACAGTAATCTGATATGTATTGAATATATTATCAACTAAAAATAAAAAATTTTTCTTTTTGATAAATATATTATGGATTAAGTATTGAATGGGTTTAAAATAAGAATATATTATTTTATTTTCATGAAAAGTTTTCCTATTTCTCATGATTGGAAATATAATTTTTTAACTTTTATAATTTAATCATTTCTATTTTAGTAACAAAATAATAAAAATAACCTAATTTTAAGATACTTTTTATTTAACAGAAAATTTTAAATTCAAACTAGAAAATTAAATTTAAAAATAGTCCTTCCTACATTAATCCAGGCCCTATATTGTTTTTTTACTAAGTATTATTTCGATTTATAAATTCCTCTTTAGGTATGTTTCGATGACACTTTTGAAAACTATAAATGCACAGTAATCTGATATGAATTGTAATAAATGTATTGTCAACTGAAATACAATTTTTCTTTCTCTAAGAAATATATTACGGATTAAATATTCAAATACACTCAAGAGCCAAAACATTATGACCAACCGTACATTTTTGCAATGAACTCACCTGGATGACGTGGAAGGCACGTGATCAGGTGAAAGTGGTATTTAACTGCTATTAAGTGGTGGTATTAATCCATGCCGAGGCGGGTTGAAGCTGTGTTGCGCTCCAAATGTGGGCCAACTCGTTATTGACAGGTGGTCATAATGTTTTGGCTCTTGAGTGTAGGTTTAAAATATGAACTTATTGATTTATTTTCGTTTAAATTTCATATTTTCATAACAGAAATATAATATTATAAGTTTAATGCAAATATGCTTTAAAAATTAATCAAGCTATACTACTGTGCCCAAAAAAAGTAAGACCAATTAATTTTTTTTTGGAAAAGCACTTTATTTATTCTTCCAAATTTATTTCTTCACCTTCAATGTAATCCCCTCCCGGACACAATGCACATATGCCAACTTTTTTTCCAATTCTCAATGCATGCTAGAAAGTCATCGCAGCAGGGATGGCCTTCAAAGATCGCGGCGATTCACGTTGAATCTCTTCAATCAAAACCCAACGGTGTCCCCGAGGTCGCCTTTTGAGTTTACGGAATAGCCAGAAGGTCGCAGGGTGTGAATACGGTGGTTGTGGAACGATATGGGTTTCATTTTTAGCGAAAAGTCACGAAAATGAATGCAGTGTGAGCTGGAGCATTCAGTGTTTTCGGTACCAAACGAGCTTTTTAGGCCCAAAATGGAATTGACAGATCCTTTTCAGTTTCCACCATCATCAGAAAGATCCCTAATTGTAAATCGACGGTTGCAAGCACCAAATCTTTAATTTTTGGACGTGAGCATCGTCGGTTGAGGTTGATGATCGATGATGAACGCGTTCTCTCCCTTCTTTGAACTGTTTATACCACTTCTAAACATTTCTTTCCGATAGATGTAGGAAAGCTCCCAGAATGCCTTCTGCAACATTCTATACATTTCAAAAAAAAAATTTAGTGCAAGTTCAATTAATTCAGACATTTCAAAATTCAGCTTTAGCCCAAGCGTAGCTCAAACACTAATGAATATTTTGACGTCAAATTTCACACTGATGTTTGCAGCAACCTAAAAAAAAAAAAAAATTGAAATTCCTTGAATTTTAAATTAAAAACTGGTCTTACTTTTGGACACTGTATTATAGTGTATTAGATAGGAAATAAAAGTTTAAAGTGTATTCATTTAATTGCCTATGATATCAATGAATTGTATGCCCGGAAGAAAAAAATTCAAACAATTTACCTAATTTCTTTCAAGAAAAGTTATCAGTGAAATTTTAAAAGGCAAGTCGTTCTCTATAGTTAAAATTTGACTTCTTTAGTGGGGCAAAACATTTACACTTATGGGTTTCATTTTTTGACGATAGCGTCACGAAAGAATAAATGCAGTGTGAGCAAGCGCATTCATGTGTTTTCGGTACTAATCAGATTTGACGTTTGATGCCCCAATTGAATTTACCCATCCTTTTGAAATTCCAACATCAGCAGCAAGGTCTCTGATTGTAAATCGACGGTTTGCAAGCACCAAATCTTTAATTTTGTTGGACGTGAGCTTCGTCGGTTGAGGTTGATGGTCGACCAGAGGGCTCTTCGTCTTTAACGCGTTCTCTGCTTTTTTTAACTCTTTATACCACTTCTAAACATTTCTTTCCGATATAGGAATGTTCACTGAATGCCTCCTGCAACATTCTATGCGTTTAAATAAACAAAATTTAATGCATGTTCTTGCTCAATTAATTCAAACATTTAAAATTGACGGAATCAGTTTTTTAACGTCTCACAAAGCCAAGCTTAACTCAAACACTAATGAATATATTGACGTTAAATTTCACACTGATATCAAGAACAGTGACATCAACTTAAAAAAAAAATGAAATTCCATAAGCCAAAGGAATTTTAAATTGAAAATTGGTCTTACTTTTTGGACACAATCGTACGTTTTTACGAAACATCATCTTAATTTATCCATTCAGCTAGGTAAATTTCGATACCACTTTTTGAAAACAATAACTGCACAGTAATCTTAAACGTATTTCCATAAATATATTATCAACTAAACTACAATTTTTTTCTCTGATAAATATATTATTGATTAAATATTAGAATCGATTTAAAATAGAAGAATAATTAAATATAAGAATTTATTGATTTCTTTTCGTGAATTATTTACAATTTCTCAAAACTGGGAATTTAATTTTATAAGGTGAATAAAAAAATGCCTAAAAAATGTTTTGGTTTTAGTTTTAAAATCTATTACGATCGAGAAGGAATATTTTCGATAAAAAAAAAAATTAGAGCAGAAAACAACTGACTTCTTTTCGTAAGTGATATACTCATTTAAAAAAAAAAAAAAAGTTTTTATGGATTTTTAAAAACCTAGAAAGTTGCTTCAACCGTGAAATTGCTACTAAAATTTTATTTATTGAAGAGGGCATTTTTTTCCTCTAATAAGTAGCGCTGTGTGCTTAATCTTAAGCATTCTATTTACCAGGAAAATTGGTCTTACTTTTGGACACAATCGTACGTTTTTTTTACGAAACATCATCTTAATTTATCCATTCCAGCTAGGGTAAATTTCGATACCACTTTTTGAAAACAATAACTGCACAATAATCTTAGACGTATTCCCATAAATATATTATCAACTAAACTACAATTTTTTTTTTTCTGTGAGAAATATATTATTGATTAAATATTAGAATCGATTTTAAATAGAAGAATAATTAAATATAAGAATTTATTGATTTCTTTTCGTGAATTTTTTAAAATTTCTCAAAACTGGGAATTTAATTTTATAAGGTGAATAAAAAATGTGCCTAAAAATGTTTTGGTTTTAGTTTTAAAATCTATTACGATCGAGAAGGAATATTTTCGATAAAAAAAATTAGAGCAGAAAACTACTGACTTCTTTTCGTAAGTGATATACTCATTTAAAAAGTTTTTATGGATTTTTAAAAACCTAGAAAGTTGCTTCAACCGTGAAATTGCTACTAAAATTTTATTTATTGAAGAGGGCATTTTTTTCCCTCTAATAAGTAGCGCTGTGTGCTTAATCTTTAAACATTCTATTTACCCGGGTTCATCGCAGTACAGTCTTTTGTTCTTTACATTTTTTGTACAAAATAATTTATGAAAAGAATCTCTTTTAAAAACTAAATTTTTATATTGTGAAATTTTTAATAACCTCTTGTTGTGTATTTTCAACAAAAAATAAATAAATACATAAATAAAAAATGGAAACTCTTGGATATAACACTTTTATAAAATTCATATTTTTAATTATTATAGCTATAATCATATTTACGAAAATATTTATCCATTAAATTTCTCTAGAGAAATTTAATGGGTAAATGCTTTACATTTTTAAAATTACGAGATTTTAAACATAATTTTACTTTTTACATCCTTGGCATGTCAAAACATGCCTATGTGTGTTGCCTCAATGTACATGTCTATACATTGAACTTTGCAATAATAGAAATAGAAATAGAAAAAAAAAAAATGGGCCTCTTGGATAACTTTTATAAAATTCATATTTTTTTATTATTAATATATAATCATATTTAAGAAAAAATATTTACCCATTAAATTCCTCTAGAGAAATTTAATCGGTAAATGCTTTGCATTTTTAAATTACGAGATTTTAAACATTTTTAATAATTTACTTTTACATCCTTGGCATGTCAAAACATGCCTATGTGTTCCTCAATGTGCCTATGTGTTCCTCAAACATGCCTCAATGTACATGTCTATACATTGAACTTTGCAATAATAGAATACTTCATTATTGTCCTATAATGTACTTCATTTGGCTATTAATTATCTGTATAATTTCTTGTCTGAAGGAATTTTTACTGCATCCATTTATATTTCTAATTAATTTAAAACAATCAGTATTGATGCTGCAAATATAAAATAACTTGGCAATAAACTGGTTTGGCAATATTGTTCTGTTCGAATGCCGGTCACTTAGAATTAGATAATTGCCACTGAAACTTCAAATGTGTAGCAGATGCAGCTTTATTCAAAGTGTACCCAGAAAGCTTATAACAAATTTTGTCTTCACAGTTTTGAAAGAACAATGCCATGGATGGTCTCTGATTATAGGTACATCTCCCCTTCAAAATATGTTTATGTTGAATTAAATTATACAATAAAATATTCCTTTTATAAATTCATATCTTTTTCTTTTATATTGAATAATCTATTGCAAGCTTTTATAAAGAAAAAAATTAATTAACAAATAATTCATAGAATATATGTATTAATAGTTACAATGTATATGACAAATTAAATAAACTGATGAATATGCATTAATCTTATTTAATTTCTTTTGCATAATTCCTAAGGAAATAAAAAAAAATCATTATAATTTTATCAATTTAGTTATCTATTATGCATTTTCAAGATAAATAATCAGCAAGAATAATTTTTTTTATCTTTTAAGTCATTTATTCTTTTAATGAAGTTCAATAAGAACGACTAATTAATGCAATTACATTATAAGTAATTAATTTAAATTCAAGCAAAGTAATGCTTTATTCTTGAACAATAATTCATACCTTATGAAATTGCACCGATATTCTACCAATTCTGATGTCCCATTAATTTCAATCATAAGACATTTAGAATGAAAAATAGTTTTTAACAAGCAAAGTGCTCTAATTCAAGTTAAAAATTGACTTCTAGTAATTATTAATTATTTCTATAATTATATTTGAAAAGCTGTCAAAATTATCAAAAATAAATGCTTATAAATATCAAAATACGGCAAACTGATTCAGCAATACTTTCCTAGATAACATTTAAAAGATTAATTAAAAAAAATATTTATGCAGAAAAAAAGTATTTTATATTATGTAACCAATATAATGAACTTGTCTGTTTTATTAAATAACACATTTTGCTCCATTTTCCAATGCGCATTTAAATTTCAATCCATCTAACCCTACAGCCCATTAGCAACAGCTTTTTGCCTTTCCTATTATAACTGCATAAATATTTATCTTCGTGTACTCTGTTCGTTTCCTCTGATTGACAGATGCGCAACAAATTGTGCTATCTTTGGACGTACATATGAGTCTGGACGTCCTTCTGTTGAATTCCGAGCTGAATCACAATTCTTAAACACATATCAATGTTAATTAAATATCCTGTACAGTTTACGAGCTTGCTTGATATATGATATTACATTTTTGTATTTTTTTTGGCAGATTGTTCTACGAATGATTTCAAATATATTAAAATGTAATAAATCTTAAAAAATGAACTTATAAGTAAAAGGTTTAAAAAATGATATTTAAATTAACGTTAAAAAATAATATTTAATTATTTTAAATTATCACTATAGGTGTCTTAAAATATACAGAGAAACAAAATTCCCGATTCGTGGCTCAGTGGCAACTCAGTGGTAACCGTTGGTGAGCATTAGTTTTGAAGTTCAATCCGATTGAGACTTTGTTGTAGAAACACTTTCAAAAACGAAGATAATCGATGTCGTTTGTTATGTTCAGCATCTTGCCACGTTGGTCGCACTACCTGGAGAGAATTTCGTGGGTTTTCTCCCCATACGATAAGCAAATGCGGGGTATTACCCTTAAGAGTCCTTCCCGGAAGGCACTGCCGTTCTTCAACTGACACTGAGCCAAGTCCAACTTCTACCTATGGGTGCTCCATCACAATAGAATTTGTACCATCTTTCCATGAGTAGATACTTATGGGATGTTAGTCCAACACTGCAGGACACTGAGAATTACATACAGACACGCATAAACAGAACTGAATATGCAAATCTGATTGCATTAATGTTCACTATCCAAACCACTACCAATAAACAAGTTGTTTTTGTTTATCTTACCACTTTACACTGACCTTGATTCGGAAAATGTGTTACTTGAGTAAAGCATTTACTGATAAATCAAATATATATATAGATATGAAACGAAAGCAAAAAGATTGGAAGATTGAAATCATAACATCACAGAAATAAAATATAATTTTATTTAAATTGATAATTTTCCTAAAATCTGATCATTATTTTCAAATAAGGTAAAATATAATTAAAATGTTTTAGGTGCATTCGAATATTTCGTTTCTTCAGATATTAAAAAACTAATAACTACTATATTATGGACTTCGTTTTATATTTAATTAATGCATGATTTATTTTAATATACTTTAAAATATTTAAGAAGCGATAACAAAAATATTTCTCTCACGCAAATACCATTTCATTTCAATTTTAAAATTCATAATGGCGTTGAATTGATTTCGCATTAGGAAATTTTTGAATCCCATTACAATATGAAAGTGCAGGATTAAAATGCAGTTTCTCGCAATTTTTATTCGAATGTCTGAGCAATTTCGAATTTTATATAACATCTCAGAGTGTGCAGTGCATCAAAAATGCATTACACTTCAAAAAAGGCCTCACAATCCACTTTAAGAAAAATTTCTTCGATATAAAAGCATTTTTTATATCTATCAATTTACGATGACGTAAATTGTTCGACTTAAGAGAAGACACTTCTGGGATTCTTCTTTGAGAAGTATATAATGTTTAAAGAGTCTACAGGGATAATCGAAATATTTGAGATGATACTGGATGATAAAAATGTAAAATGACGTAAAATCGATAAATATGTTTAAAGGAAAATCTGGATAAACTGCCTGATGTATTCTAAATGATGAAACAAGCTTATGAAACTAATTTTTCAAACATTTTTTATTATTATTTTAAGTGAAAAGTAAGGAGTTTTTAAAAGTGCTCAAAATGAAATTTCTATTAAGAATTAAAAAATAAATAAATAAAATGTAAAGTTAATAAGGCACAATATCAAAAAACAAATAAAGCTTCTAATATTTATATGATATTTTTCGTTTTCATGCAATTTATTATGAATTATGATGAATATAATTATAAATGATATACTGATTTATTTACATTTTAAACTTTTTGTCTTTTTTTATATAATATTCAAAGCGTACAGGAATAATCGAAATATTTGAGATGATGCAAATGTAAAATGACGTAAATTTGATAAATATGTTTAAAGGAAATCTGGATAAACTGTCTGATGCATCCTAAATGATGAAACAAGCGTATGAAACTAATTTTCAAACATTTTTTTTATTATTATTTTAAGCGAAAAAGTAAGGAGTCTTTAAAAGTGCTCAAAATAAAATTTTTATTAAAATTTAAAATAATAATAATAAAAAAGTTAGTGGAGTATAATATCCTAAAAACAGATGCATTTTCAAACATTTGTTGGTATTTTTTTTCACATAATTTATTATGAATTATACTGTATATAATAATATAATCGATTTATTTACATTTTAACCTTTTGTCTTTTTTTTTATATTTTTATATAATGTTTAAAGAATCCATTGATAAATCGAAATATTTGAGGGAAACAAATGTAAAATGACATAAAATCGATGAAAATGTTTAAAGGAAATCTGGATAAACTGCCTGATGGATTCCAAATGATGAAACAAGAGTATGAAACTAATTTTTCAAACATTTTATTTTTATTATTATTATTATTTTAAATAAAAAATACGGTGTCTTTAAAAGTGCTCAAAATAAAATTTGTTTTGAAATTTAAAAAATAAAAATATATAATAAGTTAAAGGAGCACAATATGCTAACAATAAATAAATTTTCAAATATTTGAAAGATATTTTTTTCATATAATTTATTATGAATAATGATGCTTATAATTATAAATAATATATTTGATTTATTTACATTTTAAACTTTTTATATTTTTTATAAAACGCGGTTTTAAAAAGTCTATAGCTTTCTAAATGTCTTTTACAGGATAATAAAAATATTTAAGATTACATTGAATGATAAAAATGTAAAATGACATAAAATCAATAAATATCTTAAAAATTGGAAATCTGAATAAACTATCTGATGCTTCATCTAAATTTGTTTTGTAATAAAACATTTGTTTTTGAAGAGAAAAAAAGACACTCTATAAATTTGAAACTAAAAAATTTTGTAAATCAAATTTTTTATTATTATTATTTTTAAGTAAAACTGTTATTTCAAACCCTGTGTTTTATTTTGAAAAATAAAAAGAAATAACAATATAATTTTAAAGAGAGATGATAATTTTATTTTTGTTGAAAATGGATCATGATAATATTAAAAATAAATAAATATTCAAAAAATTATTTTATTTGAAAAACTTTTGTTATTTATAATTTTTTCACATTGTCGAAGAAAAAATAAATTACTTTTATTGGAATTATTTTATAAGAAAACAAAACAAATAAATAAGTGTTTATATTAATAAAGGAGAATTTAAAGCTCAATAACATTTTTATGTATGTACATTTGTTTTTATTTACATTTAAAAGTAGATTTTAATTATTTCTTATTTGATTTATTTTTTTAACTTTTCTCATTTTTATATAATGTTTAAAGAGTCGACAGGGATAATCGAAATATTTGAGATGATACTGGATGATTTTAAAAAAAAAATGTAAAATGACGTAAAATCGATAAATATGTTTAAAGGAAATCTGGATAAACTGCCTGATGCATCCATATTTTAAAAATGCTTATGAAACTAATTTTTGAACATTTTTTTTATTATTATTATTTTAAGTGATAAATAAGGGCTTTTAAGAGTGCTCAAAATAAAACAGAAAATTTTTGTAAGGAAAATTAAAATAAATAAGAAAAAAAATTCAATGGCATTTTAATATATTTAAACAATAATTAAAAGTTGTTTTTAGTAATGGGGAAACACCATAACACATTTTGATCCAAATGCTACAAAACTTGGTCTAAAACAAATATGGAAATTTTTCAAATATTTTTAATTTTAATTGTTAAACTTGGAATTTATGCAAATTTTGAATTTTGTGTCGACAACATATAAACTAAAGTATAAAATAAAATATCAATTTACCAGAGGTCTATGTAAAATTTAGTACAAACAAATTTATTTAAAAAATATATGAAAATGTTTTGTAACAGTATCCTTTTTTTTTTTACCCTTATTTTTTTTTAAAAATTTTTATTTTTATAAATTTCAGTTTTTTATTAATTATCCAAAAATGTACAAAGATGAAAAATTTATTAATTTTCGAAGGTTACTACCTTAAAGAGTCTATGATAATGAAATTTTAAGATTACATTGAATGATAAAAATGTAAAATGACATAAAATATAAATATCTTAAAAGGAAATCTGAATAAACTCTGATGCTTCCTAAATGGTTAAACAAGCTTATGAAACTAATTTTTCAACCATTTTTTTATTATTATTATTTTAAGTAAAAGAATTTTTTATTGAAAATAAAAGAATAACAACAAAGTTAACGGATCAAGATATCCTAACAATAAATAAATATTCAAAAACTTATATGGTATAATTTTTCACATAATTTATTATGAATTATTTTGCATATAACTATAAATAATATACTTGATTTATTTTTTTAACTTTTCTCATTTTTTTTTTATATAATGTTTAAAAAAGTCGACAGGGATAATCGAAATATTTGAGATGATACTGGAATGATAAAAACGTAAAATGACGTAAAATCGATAAATATGTTTAAAGAAAATCTGGATGAATATCTGATGCATCCTAAATGATGAAACAAGCTTATGAAACTAATTTTTGAACATTTTTTTATTATTATTATTTTAAGTGATAAATAAGGAGCTTTTAAGAGTGCTCAAAATAAAATTTTGTATTAAAAACTTTAAAAAAAACAAAAAATATATAAAAGTAATGGGGACATTATTCTAAAACAAATAAATTTTCAACTATTTTTATGATATTTTTGTTTTCATGTAATTTATTATGAATAACGATGCATATAAATATAAATAATATGCTTGATTTATTTTTTTAAAATTTTTGTCTCTTATTCTAAATTTTTCATTTTTATAAAATTCATTATTAAAATATCTAACACTTTTTTTAATCACTATAGGTATTTGAATGTGTTTTTATAATTTCATAACTCTGCACATAGAATAAGAATTTAATTACTCAGTTAAATGTTAAAAAAAATTTACAAAATCATCTTTGCTGTTATTTTGCTGATCACTATATATGACGGAAAACTATTTTTAAAAAATAAAAAAAAAACATTACATATCGAATTTATACACAGTAAATTTTCAGGAATATTTCAAAAGATTGCTAGAAATTCTGATTAAAAATTTTTAAATTTTAACAAAAAAAAAAAAAAATAATTAGTCGAAAAATAATATTTTTCTGGAACAATAATATATTTTTTTTATACATTTCAATATAAATTTTTTTTACAAATATATTTTTGTGTTTCAAAATCACTGAAAGTCCTTATTTAATTTTTTATAAATGCTAAACATATACTAGTCATTTTGTCAAAAAAATAATTAAAACTAAATAAATTTAAAATATAAAGATTGACAATCAATTAAAAATAAACAAGCAATGTATATTATATTCCATAGAATAAGTTTTGAGAACATTTCAAAGATGGCTAGTAATTTTTATTAAAAACTTTAAAATTTACAAAAGAAATTAATTTAAAATATTAAAAAATTAAATAGAAAAACAATATTCTTGTCTGGAGGAATAAAATTTTTTTAAGACATTCGAATATAATTTTTTGCTTCACGAATATATTTTTGTGTTTCAAAAGGCATTGTGTGTCCTTATTTAATTTTCTGTTATGTATGCTATAGTGCATATATCATTAGTTTCCTCGAAAAAAATAATTATTAAAATTTTTTTTAAATAATTATTATTAAGTAAATTTTAAATATAAATGTTGAGAATAAATAAAAATAAATAAGCATGGTACATCAAATTCCATACAGTGAGTTCTGAGGAACATATCAAAAATCCTGAAATTTTGATTAAATGTATTAAAATTTACAAAAGAAATAAATTTAAAAAAAAATGAGATAGAAAAAAAATAATATTTTTGTCTGGAACAATATATATATATATATCTTTTTTTGCTTTACTAATATATTTTTGTGTTTCAAAAGACTATGTGTGCCCTTATTTAATTTTAAGAAATGTATGCTATAGTACATATACTAGTTTCCTAGAAAAAAATAACTAATATATATAAACTTTTTAAATAATTAAAACTAAATAAATTTTAAATATAAATGTTAACACACTCTGGCACAAAAATCGCCTACAATCATTTGAAAACATAATATTTTGATAAAACTATAATTAGGGGATGAAACCACATTCGACATAAATGATTTTGAAAAGTTTTGATTTACTTCACAAAATTTAATAAAGTCTCTAAAGTATTTAATTTAATACTGCTTAAAACTGGATATAGCTTTATCTTTCATTGTTTAAGTTTTGAGCATTCATTACTTTTAATTCAATATCGACCTTTCTTCCTGTTTATTTAAAAATTATTTTTCGAAAACTTTAAATGAATATTTCTTCCCTTTTAGATGGTATGTAATTGAATTTACAGAAAAAAAAATAAAATAATAATTAATATTAAATTCATAATGCTCTTCATCCATTTAAAGAGTCGTATGATTTTTTATGTTGAAATTTATCCGAAACAATAAAGAATTATCAGTCTCCCAGCAGTGAGATGTTTCGTCATTAAAAATTATTAAATCTTTTAGAGTGTTTATTTATATTTTCTTTGTGTGGAGGTGGGGGGAGGATTTAATTTATAAACTCTATTGAAAAATAGGCAAAATAGATATATTAGAAAAAGTGAAATATATTGGAAAATTTAATAGCATTAAGAGAAAACTTTTTAAATCATAAACTATGTAGATATTTAAAAATTTGACCTTTGAAGAAAATTTTTTTATATTGTACAATTGATCATTAAAAATATAATGGTATATTTCTCATATTTTGCTCAAAGAATTATCAATCTCCTTTAATTAAAATAATATTTCGTTTTTATTTGCGTTAGATGTTAATTTGGGTTAACTACTGTTAGATATCTAGTAATAAAATGTTTTTTAAACAAACTGTTTGGTTCTTAATTTTTTTTAAGATATTTTATTTAATTAAGTTTTTTTAAAGTAAAGCTGCTTTAGAATAACATTTATATAAAAAAAATATTAAGATCCTAAAATATTTGGTCAACATATAACAATATATTTTATTTACAGATTTAATTGATTATAAAAATGTTCATGCTCCAACTTAAACAAAAATATGCAATATTGTTAAATAATTAAACCATTAACTAGAATAATAAACTAGCATGCATATAAGGTTTAGATTCAATTATAATAGGACTTATAAAATAACGGCAGAAGAAGTTTTTGAATACGAATTTAAATATGCTTTTTGAATATGCTTTGATGTAATGCATTTACATAAAATTCTCTTCTTTAGAATATTCTATAGATTTCTATGAATTTTATTTTATTTAGCTGTATTGAAATTTCTGGTAAACTAAATTAAACAAGCTTTGTGCTGCCTAAATATTTACATGAATATTATACAAATGTTTTATAATAAAAAGTTATTTTTATATAAAAAAAATATCAACTTCATGTAAATTTTAAACAATGGAATTTAATTGAATGCATAATTTTTTTACCTTAACTTATACACAATTAATTATTCATTTTACTAAAATTTTAAACTAGCATCAACATTACGTGATTAAAATATGAATTATATATTTGTAATAGAATATATATTTTAAAAGTATATATGAAACAATTGTACACATGAATTTCTCATCTTTCAAATTTTCAGAGGATTACGCAAATTAAATTCTGTATTAAAATTTCTGATAACCTTAATCTAAACACATGTTATGCTACTGAAATATTTATATGTAGATTTTCAATTTTGACCATCTTCGTTCATTCTCTTTAATATCAATCAGTCAAAAATTTTATTTCCATTAATAAACATTTGAATAATTATTTAAAATTCAAAACGTCATAGTTCGTTGTAAAATTTCAACTTTGAATATGTTAGACCGAAATGAAGTTTATTAAGCATGTTATTAATCCCGCAGGTATTTGGTATTAGCAAATGTTAAATAAAGATTGTTTGATCTCTTAAATGATGTAATGAATTTTAAATAACCAAAGCGTTCACCTTTCATATCCACAAAGCGGTTTAAAACTTAATTCAGTGAATAGATGAGCTGTATGAAACCAAAAATGATGAATCTAATTACTAATAAGAATTCTAAAACGGAATAATTTTATCCCGTTTGAGACGTTTCGATCAATACTTTCCTAAAATAAACTAAACAAAGTACTGTTATTTAGATTAAATTAAGCTTCCTCAAAGTATCTAGTTCTCAATATAGTACAACTCCTGTACGTGGTAGTAAATTATGACCATTTATAAAGACGTTTTAACAAGGGATTTATTTCAAAGAGATCTTAATGTCAGTAATAGGATCAGAGTAATTCGTAATTAATTCCTAACATTCATTTATTTTCATCTCAAATGGATAAACTGGATGTTCGTATTGTTTCTAAAAAAATAAATTCTTTGATATCAATTAGAATGAATAAAGAACAAATAAAAGAAAAGAGCTTGAATGGTAATTTATCTTGGGGCTGAGTAAAAAGAAAGAAACTGTGTAATTAATGCTGTCATGAGGAATAAATGTAACTATGCAGGTAGTTTCAACTACCTTAATGTGCATTGACTTTATTTGGACTTGAATTAAGCTGTAAAGTTTACTAAATAAGTGTTAGTATGGTGTGTTCGGTTCTTTTATCAACAAGATTATAAAGCAATTAAGAAAAACATTTCCCATTATATTGTTAATTAATCAAAAGTGGAGGAGATGTGCTCGCTCAGAATAAATAAAAGAATTCGTTTTGCATTATAACAAGTGACAACTGGCTTAATCAGTTTTTATCTTTAATGTCTGTACAATTTAAATGACACAAACACAAAGACAGAATATGGTAAAACTGTGGAAAACAAATGATTTAAATAAGATTTTAGAAAAAGATTGCATTGTAATTAATTAATAAAATACATTTTTTTATTTCGTTTAATAATTCAACATACAATTAACATTTCTATTATATTTAAAATTGCTCATTAAAAAATCATGTTTTCATGAATCAATTTAAAAAATAATGCAATCGCTTTAATTTATCCTACCAGTAAAATCTGTTAAAATTCAATTTGATATATTCAATTATAAAATTTTCCAATAACATTTAAAAGACATGTCATTTTGCTTCAATTGCTACTATGGAAAAATGGAAAGAGAAAGAAAACTGATTAGTCATTTGGACTATTTAGTTAAAATGCATTTTTATATCATAGTTTATTCTATCTTTTATTTCTAAAGATATTTTAGAGTTAAAAAATACTTTTCGAATGAATTTGAATGAACATTTTACATATGTTAGAATATAAATGGTAACAAATCGGTTATAATACTGCTTCTTTTGGAATGTAAAAAAAATTATTTTTATATTTTGAAATGATAATTGAAAATGATACTTTTAAAATATTTACACAGGGCACTCTTAGTTTGTTTAAAAAAAAAGATTTTTGATTGATTTTTACGATATGTTTAAATAGTTAAATGGTTTTAATGTAAAGGTAACCATTTACCATTTAATGTAAAGGTAATTATACAAATTGTAGTAAATTTCCTGTCTTTGTATAATTTTCAATATATTTCTATTTGACCAGGAAGTTTTGTAAAGAAAATAATAGGTCATCTTCCTTTATTTGAGTAATTGGTGAAGGTTTAATATTTCAAGAAATAAAATATGGAAATTGTCTAAATACATTATAAAATTATCATTATTATTATACTTAATGATTAAATTACTGTAATAATAGAGTTTTTGCATAACGTTTTTTATCGTCCGGTATTTTTTCTCCCTAGCGCGCATGCTCATAGGAAATTGCGCATGCGTATCTGTAATAATTTTTCCTATGAGCATGCGCGCTAGGGAAAAAAAATACCGGACGATAAATAAACGTTATGCAAAAACCCTCTAATAATAATAGAAAAACCCTTAATTTAGATAGTCAAACAGCAAAATGTTAATAAAAAATCAATGCAATTTCAGATAATATTTGCCTTAAAATAAAGTGATACAAATTTTATTTTAGCAATAATTGAACTTCACTTGCTTTAAATCTCAAATTTATTTTATAAATGAAAGATTTATTTGCTAAAAATTAATTTATGGAGAATAATTTAGAAAATAAAAGTTTTCATTCCTTTTCATCCCAATAGATAAATAATTATTTTGTAATTATATATATAGGCCTTATTTATGTACATACAATCCTGTTAATTATACAAAAAATTTATTTTACAGAAAATGTATTTCATTTTTAATATTTTAAAATTCCCAATTTTTAAATATATTATTAGCATCATTTTATAAAACGTCACTAATTTAGGGTAACAAAATTTATTTAATAATAAATTATTAGTAATAACGTTAACAACAAAATTAATTAGCCATTATGAATATTAAATTAATTATTTAGTAACAAAATTTATTAAATAATTAAAACGTCACTAATTTAGGGTAAAACTGGACAACAAAGATTGATACATTGTTGATAAATTTTATAATATTATTTTTTTTAAGAATTAATAATAAGTGAATATTTTACGTGATGATTTAGGAATTCATTTGTTAGGAAAAAATGCTAAGTTTAATTCTCTTCCGTATGAACGTTAGCATAAAGAAATAATTTTAATAGGATACAAAGTAATATTAATGTAAATTTCTTAAGTTTCAGAATTAAATAACTTTATTTTCCAAGGAACTTTAAAAAAAAGAGAAACATGGGAAAATTTTCCGAAATAAATCAAGATGAGAGGGATGCCATTAAAGGACATATAATTTTAGGAATATTTTTAGTCTAGAAAATAATTGTATTTACAGAAAGTTGGCTGCGATGTTCCTGAAGTTTTGTTCGTTAAGAAATAAGATAATGTTTATCTTTGCCGAGAACTTACATAACACATTATATAAATTAACATAAAATCCCGAATAACTTTTGAATATTAATGGTATGTTTTATTTTTTATGCAATCTGTTGTTGCATGGACTGGATAAGGCCGTGGGCCATTGACTTTAAAAAATAAATGGTACCTAAGAAAATTATTTAACATATGTGTTTTATATATACACACATAACATATGTACATGATGAACATGATGTGATGTTCTTGAAGTCTTGTTCGTTAAGAAATAAGATAATGTTGAAGATAAATATGTGAATCTATATACATGATGAATATGAACATGTTTTAGTATTTTAATTCGAATTTGTAATCACTAAGAACAATATTGATGAAACAAAATTATTTATCTATCACTTTTTATATTAATGACTAAAACAACATTCACAAATATTTGATTATCCTAGCAGGCTTGTGTATTTTAGAGTGTATGTGTATTTTAGCTTGTGTATTTTAGAGTGTGGTAAAGCAGGCTTGTGTATCTAGTTTGTGTATCACAATTTTAGAATTAAACTTGCTTTTGGTAATAAATATCGCAATTTAAGAATATATATATAGATATATATGTGTGCAAATGCAAATGGATCCTGTATCCAAGCTGGCACATTACTGACAAAGTATCTCACCTTTTAGCTTGCAATACAATAAAAAATTTAAATAAAAATATTATTCTAATATTTGTAAGATTATTTTTATTTGTTAAAATAAAACTGGATCGTGTTTTTCTAAAAAGCCGGTTAAAATAAAGTCAGATCTTTTGTCAAAATTCAAGAATCTTTTTAAAAAATTAACACATGTACTGCTACAAAAAATAGGAAATAAATAAATCGCTGGCCACAATCTGTGTGTTCCATTATCAACAGACAAGTAAAAAGTTTGTTTCCAAAGTAAAAAGCAAAATTAAATTACTTGAAAAAAAAAAAAAAAAATGAACGCAGAAATGTTAATTTTAATAATGCATTGCTCTTCAGTGTTTTTCTTTATGTTAAACCAGAAAATTAGCTAACTAATTTAATTAAAGCTTAGTCGCTTCTTAGTCCTATAGTTAAAACTTTTAACTACCTAGAGGGTTTTTATGATTATTTTTTAATTTTATAACTAGTAGTAGCACATTTAATTTTGTAATTTTGAATTGTTATAAATGCTTCAATTACTTTTTAGTTACAATTAAATATAATATAATAAGATTAAGAAGGACACAGATTCTTCAGTTTTGGGTTAAATTAAATACGAAGAGTTCTACATCAAAAATAATGTTAAGTATCTTAAAAGTAATCAGTAAATTATCGTAAAGTTAATGTTGTAAAATTTTAATATTTAAAATTAGTACAAGGAAAATAAATTAATTAGAATGAATTTAAAATTTAAAATCACAAATGAATTTAAAAAGAAGCAAACAATTATAAAATTATTATAGATTAAATTTTTTTATTCACTTTACATTGATTGACTGATAAGAAAAAAATCTAGTATAATTAGATTTACAATCTACTGGTATTGATGCAATGTACTAATAATGTTATGATTCATGGTACAATATTTCCTGCAAAACTTTAAAAAAAATATGAACAGTTATTAGTGCTTAATATTGTTTTTGATTAATGCTTTTAGTTTTACCAGAACTATTTAGTTTTAATAAGGATCTGATATTTTTCTCCTGATTCCAAAATAACTGAAACTTGTTGTTTTTTTTTTTTCAATTCCTTCTATTAGCTCCCACTCTCCCTATATATCTTCTTCAAATTTTCAATCGTTCATAAAAATACTTTTTTTATTTCCCCCACTCAAGTTCAAATACATATTTTTGAACTTGTAGTGGATGACACTTGATGTTAAGTTCAGTTTTTTCAAATATTAATTCATTCATTAAATTTAATTAATTAATTTTAGTTTTTTAGATTTAAGTTACATATATCTACCAATAGATGGCGACAGATAAACTTTAAAAAGGAATGAAAATTATTTATGAAGGACTTACTGCAATATAGTGAAAAAAAAAGTAGAAATTGACTTTAAAAAGTTTTTTTTTTTTTTTTACATTACTTGTTTATAATGGAAACAAAGTTTTGGAGAGGTTACATTGCTTCATTGTTAGACTGTAATTTTAATCAAAAACCAAATGGGCATCATTTGGAAGAGTACATCTTTCACCTATACATTTAAATTTCATGGAGGACAATCCGATATAAATTTTTAATGTCCTTGGTACCAAAAGTATGCTTAATGTGAAATAGAATTCATGTAAAGTATCCAGATAGTGCCTCATACTCAATCACCAGAATTAATTTTAATTCCATTAATATATGTATAAAAACCAATATTATTCCGCCCCCGTCTCAGTTGTTAGGGAGGGAGGTATTTTTATTGTTAACACTACTGCGATTGTTACAAAAAAATTTTTTTCCTAATACAACTGACAATACAGAGACAGTCACCTTTATACTATAAGCAAGGGCAACGCTGTTATTCATTTATGACTACCGAAGGGGCACGTGTAGTTTGAAGATACTTGCAGCGGAAGTGACTAAACCACTACACCCACAAAGCTCTACGATCAAATTAGAGTATGAACTACGGTTTAAAGTGGATTCTGAAATACTACAAACATCCATGGCACTACCGGGACTCAAACCCGGAACCTGCGGTATCGAGCATCAGAGCACCAGCCCCTCGGCCATCAGGCCCTGTTACAAAAAAAATGTGACACTGTGTACAAACAGAAGAATGGTTCACACTTTTACCATTAACTGTGGTTCCATTTGTAAAACATAAATTTACTTGTTTGAAAGCTGTAAATACAAATATGTGTCTTCATTCATTAAAAATGCTGTTAATAAATTTACTGGTATATCACAATCGATTTTTGGGCCATGCTGTCGGACTGAGTAATGATTATTGAACAGTAAGTGTAGTCGAATAATCACTATGAGTAAACGAAACATTTCTCGAGGCAATACATCTTAAACCCCTTCTGTCTCCTCGTAGATTCATTTTCTTGCAAACAAAAACGAAAACTAGCCTGGAGGTAATTTATCAATGCCCGCTCTGTTATAATCCAACTGTTAGTGCATGTGAAGAGCTATTTCGCTTGATTGTATGCTGAGTAATGATGGGACAACAGATGTGGGGAATACCCTCCCATACAGTCGCTGCTAATATAGCTCAAGCGGAATTACAGTTAAGCGATGCATTGTTCACGTTCAAGAAAAGGGAATTGGCGTTGAGGAAAGAAGCGGAAGTAAAAAAAAAGAAAGGAAGTGTACCTATTGAGGAAGAAAAAAAAAAAGAAAAACTTTTATTTCCTTTTCGTCTGGGGAAATAGTGCTCGTCAAATAAGAAATGGAGTAGATGGAAACAGCATAATTATTTTTTACATTGAGTGTCCTTTCTTATTTAGATATATGTACATTAATTACATTTAAAAATATTATATTTAAATAATTGTTTAATTACAATAATTATAAATGTAATTAAATAATTATAAATATAGTTAAATAATTATAAATATAATTAAATAATTATAAAAGAATATAAATTATAAATAATTATAAATATAGTTAAATAATTATAAATATAATTAAATAATTATGAAATAGTACAAATAATAAATAATTATAAATATAATTAAAATAAGCATAATGGTATAAATCGTAAGAACTATATACTTGTTTTACAGTGATAGTACATGAATTTTGTTCGTAAGATGTACAGGAGTGAAAAATTTTATTATCAAAATTTTATTTTTTTAGCTTATTTTATTTAAATACTTGTGTTACAGTGATACATGAATTTAGTTCGTAGGATGTTCAAGAATGAAAAGTTGTATTATTAAAATTTTATTTTACAAATTCAATTCATTTTATTTCAAATGAGAGTATAAATGTTAGAACTGAAGATACTTTAGCTAATTTCCTTTTCAATTTTCGGAATCTATTTCAAATTCATTCGAAATAGCAAAACGAAATTGTATTGTATCGAAACGAAATCATAATACAATGTATACAAAATCATAATCGTATCAATCGATATCGAATCTTTTGTGTTTTCCTACAAAATAATTATTATAATATCGATAAAATACACATACATAGAAAACATGTGTTTGACAAATTAGTGTTCCTGTAATACAGTATTTCATGTTCTAACATACTTTTATTAATAATTAATCAAAGCAAAATAAATATAATACATTTATGCTAATACTTGATATCCCTAAAGAATGTTGGTCCATCTTACTAATATATATCACTAAAAATTCTTGAACTCTAAATAATTTCCTTAAAAACATCATTAATATTAATTTGAAAACTTTTTTTAACTATTTCAAGCAAATGTTTAAAATGGATTACGAAATTCGTGTAACAACTTATGTTTAACATAATACAGCCTCAGGAATTTTATTTAAAGAGTAAGTTTTACATAAATTTAAATATAATAGGCATATTTTTAATTATACATTAATTTTAATACGTCTAGTTATCAATCATATGATTAATAAAAAAATTGGTGAGTCACATATCCTAAGGCTGGATAAAGATGATTTTTTAAAAAATGAATGATTAAGATATTTATGCATGAAATAAAGTTTTATTTGTTATATTTTTAACTTTATGAATTTTTAAAAAGAAGCCCAATTGTTAATTCATTAAAATGATGTTTAATGTTAAAAAAATACGGTGACATGTTTATGGGTTTAATTTTATCAAGCAACATTTATAAAAATATATTTTTAATGATATATTATATACAAGATAATATAAACGAACGACAAATTTTCAAAATCAAAAATATGTGTTAAGAATTTCAAATATGAAGAATATAATGAAGTCTTATATTTTATTTTAATAGAAAATATATAAGACTTCATTAGATTCAAGTCATAATATAAATAGTTTTTTTTCGATATAATTTTGAAAATTCTCTTCTTTTATAATTAATCTTTTATCTTAAAAAAAATTAATCTGTTATAATTTCATTTAATATTAAGTAATGATACAAGAAAAAAAGTGTTAAGATCTTTAAGTAAAATTATATTAATAGTTTACTTACTATTAGTTTTTTATGTTAGAGAAAAATATTTCAAAATCTTAAAAGTTGTGTATTTTTATAACCAATTATGTTAATTAAGAAAACCGAGATTTTTATTTTACTGACTTTAAACTTTCATTCACAAAAATTGTATACATGTTTGCGCACAAAATGAATTATTTATCATAAAACATTTTTGAAAAATTGTAATGTTAATATTTTAAGTAACTTTCAAAATTTTGTTCAAGTGTTGGATTCAATGTGTTACTAAAATGTCAATGTGTAGTAAAAGTTAAAATATTTATCATGTTAGAAGCATAAATACACGTTAAAAAATTTCATTCCTCGTGGTTAAATAAAAGAAATCCACAAAAACTGACACATAATTAAAATACCTTTCTAAAGATTGAAATTTCATCAGGATACTGAAAATATTTCATGAATTTTATGAGGTATTATGATAAGAAACAAAATAAATATATTACCTTGAAAAGTATGAAATTTCCCTTTAACACATCTTAAACAGTGAGAATAAATTAAGATATTTTAAAGCAGATTATTATTTTTTTTTATTAAACCATGGAAAAAAACGCTTCATTAATTTATTAAATATATATATCAGTAGAGTTTTCGTTAATATTCTCACTAAACGAAAAGAAGTTTTAATAATATTAATGAAGGAAAAATAATGGAAGAAAAAGAAATCGTTTCGAAAGCGTTTTAACAGTTTCATCAGTAGAAAGAATTTTAATCTGTAATTTCGAACCACGGCATACTTTATTAGGTTTCCATCAGTTATCTATCAAAAGTAACAGAGGGAGGGAAGAATGTTGAAGGGGGAAAGGGGTGAGATGAGCGAGCAAGATAATTTGGCACCTTCTGTCATAAAATCCATGAACTAAAAATAATCTAGCGGCTGTAGAATTTATAGTCGCGGATATTTAATTTCTTTCTTGGACCGAGGAATCAATCATGATCCCGAAATTCCATCGAAAGTGACATGCTGCCATTTTGCTAAAATAAATTTTTCATTTTTTTTTTTTTTCTGCCTTACTTTATTTTTAATACATATTTTTTTTTTCTTTTGGCACCATGCTTACATGGCGATGTCTCTTTACTCTTATTCTTATGTCCTTGTAAGTATTTATATATATACATTTTTTGTTGGACATTTTTGGCCAGCAAACTTTTAGGCTTTAAAATGATGTACGACACGTGCTTCAATCATACCAGAGTGCTTCTAAAAATCTATTACTTTCCGTCACACGTCTTGCAGAAAGTCTATTCCATATTTCGTGACGCTGCAGGAATCTCAGCTTTCCCTTAACCTTAAGCGTCGTGGGTAGCCTTACACTGGCGCCTCGTCTGTAATTTATTGTCTTGTCCGAACATACCATCCCCATTGGCCCATTATCCTTCCTGCTTCGATTTTTTTCTCTTCTTAGTCTTAACTAGGTATAGTGTAACGACATGATGGATACTTCTAAAGATAAATTAAATGTCTTGCAACAGCTCTTTAGATCATCTTTCACAATCACAATCTTGAAACATTATATACTAATATTCCTTTAGTTCTATCACTTGTATGAATTCCTTATTCAGAAAAGTATCTTTCTATATTCATTTTAACAGTATTTGTATTACTTTCATTTACAATAGCTAGAACTTTTTATTCTATGATGAAAGCATTAAATTTATTTTTTTTAAAATATAAATTGCGTCTCAGCATCAGGTCAATATTCTAGGAGGGTTAGAAGATTACTAACTTGATGATTCGGAATCACATTTGAATAACATAATCAATATTGTTTTCTAAATGCAATAGATGGCGTTTTGCAGGCGTGGGAGTTCCAGATGATCTCTCAGAGACGCTTCATTTCACTCACTGTGGCAGCGGTAGATGATGTATAGGAGTATAGAATCAACACTTGTGCGTCTTGCTTACGGGGCACACAAGTGCATTGTGCGAGCTATACAATGGTTGTACTCATAACGGTATTCGATAAAACGTACTCTTCCCAGTCTTAATTTCTTTGGGTAACTTCCTCATCAATTATATAAGATTTTTTTCTTTCTAGTTAAATGAATGATAAAGGAACAATAGAAAATGAACGAGAAAATGGACGAGGTTGTGCTATATTTAGTACAAGGCAATCCATGTTGTAACGCACTAAGCCAGGTTGTTTCAATGTAGCGTGTGAAGGATTCTGCGTGAAAATGACGTGCAGTCGTTGTTATTGCTGATCACGTTACTAACGTACTAGTTATACATTTCTGTGATCTATGTTACACTACAGCGATAGAAAAAAATTTCCGGTCCTGTATTGCTATAATTACGGGTTCTCTTTATGTACCCTAACCACTACTAATATTTGTAAAAATATGGAGTTGAGAGGCTTTGAGGATATATATTCATTATTTAGAGGATATATAACATATTTAATATGCTTATAGGAGTCTGCTGATAAACGGTTCGAGTTTCTGAATTCAGAGAATTCAGTTCAATTCATGAAAAGCCTACTTGAACAACATCTTGTGTACGGATATTCCTCTTCTAAATTTTTTCAATTATTTTTATTTAATTTATTTTTAATATGTTATTTAATAAGACTTCATTAATATAATTTCTGGTATATCAAGAGCACATAATCTTCAAATTCAACCAAAAAAAAAAACATTAGGTAATTTTTTGGTAAATAATAATATTGTTCCAATAATACAGTTTTAAAATGCCCATGAAGAATTCAAAAGCTCCAAATCAATTTTTTTACTACCTCATAAATAAACAAATCTCCTATATCCTTCCTACTTTTTTAAAATCTCCTTTTTTTTCCACCTTCCTTGTTACCAGTACAAGTACAAACATCACCAATCTCAATTTACACTGCTATCGATTACTGAAATTGAATTCCTCATATGTAATTCGTCCCTACATTAGACTAATAGTCATCAATGTATGGCAATTAGATTAATGCAGAGACTACATAGACTATGACAATTCTACAATAAATTTGATAATGAAAACACTGCAAATGTACATGTAGTGCACTAACCTAAAAACGGTTGCTTAACATTTGTTGCTTTTAAATTTATTTATTTATTTTAATTCATAGATTGTTATGTTTAACAAAGTCAAATTTTCTTACAGTAAAATGCATAATGAATTAATAAAATATTCAAGTTTAAATTACACATTAAAAATAGCTTCGGAATCGCTCTTTTCTTTTTCAAGGTCGCTCCAACGTAGAACTTCGAAACGATATAGTTTTGGTTTGTTTATAACTCTGCCCTCCCCTTTCCTTTTCTCTTTCTCTTCAGCCAGCCAGAAGTTTTAGTGGTTTCGTAACGGTTATTTTTTAACTCCTTTTAATTGCCACAGTTTTTATTTTTAAATACTTTTGTGAACTATTATTTTAAATTTTGTATTTACTAACCTTTTTACTCCTGTAAATTCTCTCCGAGCATGGGCTCGTTTAATATTCTTTCCTTAACTCATCTTTTTGAATTTAAAATTATGTTTTAATAATAATTATTGATATGGAGGTACGGGAAATTCTCTGGTACTCCAACTAAACACCTAACGTTGCGTTACGTTACACATTAAAAATTCTTAATGTAGGAAAATTTTTGTGAAAATAACTATAACATAATGCACATAGCCTATCTAAGATACAAACAAAATCTTCTCATGTCTGGAAATATCGAAATTTCATGATGATTCATACCCTTATAAATCCTATTAAATTAATTTCAACCAGTATCGAATACGACATAAAACAATTTTGCATATTGAATAGTACGTTAATTATTAACGTAATCTTCATTTACATGAATTCACATGATCCTTGACGAGGCAATCACTGGTCCAAATTACAATTCAAAAATTCATGAAACCTTGACCAAATTCTTGTCATCACCATCTAAATAAACATTGAAATCCATTCAAACCAGCTGATTAAAATGCCAGTTCTAATAGAAATTACACCTTCAAATGTACATAATACCATCACCAAATCTTGAAATTGCCTTTCTTCTTTGCAGACATGTTCTTCATTAAATTAACTAGTCATAGCTTATTGCTAGCGCATGTATAGAATTCTACTGTAAATTCGATAAAATGAAACAGCTGAAATCTTTAATTAGACGACTTAAACTCCCAGTATCTTGCTCTAGGGGATCACAAAATTATACGTCGAGTATCTAACAATTGTAATCTTGAAATCCATTTATTTATTTTGAGGCCTAATGGCCGAGTGACTAGCGCTCTGGCGCCACAGGTTTCATGTTCGAGTCCGCTTTGCCACGGATGTTTTTAGTGGTTCGGAATCCCCTTTAAACAGTAGTCTAATATGATCATAGAGTATTGGACGTAGGGCTAACAACTCTACCTCGTAAAAAGATAGCATCTCATATCTAAAAATCTGCCAGTAGGCAGACGACCTTTGGTCCACCATGAGACTGTTGCGCCACTGGTAATGGTGATGATGACGATTTATTTATTTTAATATGATGATAATTTATTAATGATAGACATAATTTAACAGAGAAAAATGATAACTCGAATTGTTAAAAAGATGAATCAAATCTTCAAATTTGGTTAAGGCACTCACATAATAATTGATGAAATAGCTCAACTATTGATCAAAATTACTTCTGAAAGTCAAATATACACCCATTGACAAATCTAGTCCAATTCTTGGTTTGTAGGTTATCTAATAGAATATTTCCATCACCATAAGTATTGAAATTTAATAACCCTTTTATATCTTTTCAAGTACTGCTATACTTATTTTAATAAAATCTTATCTGGAATGATTTAACTAAATAAAACTTTAATAGAATAGAATACATAAATGATGAATACAATCTTTAAATTAACGAAATATCCTCGAATTGTCCTTGATTGGACAACTCCAATACTAGTCCCATTGTCATTTCGTAACACACCTAATATCCCTAACCAACATATTTACACCAGTATTAAAACCAAATATTGAAACCCTGCAATCCTTCAAACCTTTTTTCAAAGCCGCAGATTAAAGTATCCCACCAAACCAACGCATACATCACCAGGCGCACTTTACTACACCGCCGACCGAGTCTTGAAATTGACTTCCCTCATAAGCAGAGTCGTTCTGCATTAGCTTTAATAGTCATCGCCGTATTGCCAGCGCGTATACACAATTCCACTGTAAATTCGATAAAGCAGAAACCGCTGAAAGCTGTAATTATATATCGCATTACCCTGGGGGTCGCGGAATGATACGGCCGGAGTGTCTAACTTTGTTGCCTTTGAGGGATGAAACAGTTCTGGCCATTAAAATTCCCTGATTAAATCTGGCCTTTGACTGCTGGTGCGCTAATGGTACTAGAGGGACACAAAGCAGTGGCGGACTGAATGCAGAGAGACGGGAGAAAGTGTATTTTTTTGATATAGTGGGCGGCGGAGACTGGACAAAAGTGTGGAGGATGTTTCGGAGAAGATTAAATGTGGGCCGAATGCATTTTGGGATATGTTTTAGTAATGGAATCAGTAGCTTTTATTTGGTAAGTGCACTTTTGGATTATAATATAAATATAACATTTAAAAACATATAATATGTATATCATAAAATAAATTGTTTTGTTATTTTCTTCGCCATTCCTCCCCCACTATAGTTAAAACATTAATATTTTTCATAATGGATTATGCAAAGAATAAATTACTAATGTTTACGAATGTCAAGCACTTTAATATGAAGTATTTTAATCTCGAACGCCAGATATGTAATAGAATCATTGTTAAGCAGGATACACTATGATTGGTCACCTACAATGCACAAATATTTTGTTACCTCAATTTTGAATGAACATTTACAGGACAAAATCGAAGGAATAGAACTCTTATAATCTTCAATGTCAACAGAAGGATATTACGTCCTATGGATTTATCACGGTCATCACAGGAACGTCTATTGGCAATATGGGGGGACGTACAAGGGACATGTCTGTTAGAACTTTGTGCGGAGAAATTTGGCTTTCTTGGGCTATTCCAGCAGAAGACCGACTCGAGTGCCTTTACTGACAGAACGACATCGCTTGCAGCGACTCTCGTGGGCACGTGAGCATATCGGTTGGTCCCTAGATGAATGGAAACCGTGGCCTGGTCCGATGAGTCACGATTTCAGTTGGTAAGAGCTGATGGTAGGGGTTCGAGTGTGGCGCAGACCCCACGAAGCCATGGACCCAAACGTCAGCAAGGCACTGTTCTGCTGGTGGTGGCTCCGTAATGGTGTGGGCTGTTTTTTCATGGCATGGACTTGGTCCTCTGGTGCGACTGGACCGAACATTGACTGGAAATGCTTATGTTCAGCTACTTGAGATCCCTTGCAGCCATTCATGGACTTCATGTACCCAAACAACGATGGGATTTTCATGGATGACAATGCGCCATGTCACCGGGCCACAACTGTTCGCGATTGGTTTGAAGAACATTCTGGACAATTCCAACGAATGATCTGACCACCTAGATCACCCGACATGAATCCCATCGAGCATTTATGGGACATTATCGAGAGGTCTGTTCGTGCCCAAAATCCTGCACCATCAACACTTTCACAATTATGGACGTCTATCGAGACAGCATGGCTCAATATTCCTGTCAACAGAAGACTTCCAACGAGTTGTTGAGTCCATGCCACGTCGAGTTGCTGCACTTCGCCGGGCGAAAGAAGGGCCGACACGATATTAAGAGGTATCCCATGACTTTTGTCACTTTAGTGTATACATATGTTGAAATTGGATGATATTAGATATATGATATGTATCAATACATATATATCTCATATCAACATATCATATGCGGTATATATATATGTTGATAGATAAGAAGGATATAAATAGTAGTGTTGTATCTTGCAATAATTTGCCGTGACAAAGAAACTTGTAAAGATCGTAAACCATGAATCAATGAAATGATTTTTTTTTTCATTAGACAAACTTTTAAGTTTGGTAAAGAATCATTATGTACAGTATAGAATAGTACACCTATCATTCATCAAAACGTTATTATTATCGTTTTGCCCTTATTATTGAACTAAATATAATCTTGGGGAATGATGATTTTTTTTAAATCTAAAACGACGATACTAAAAAAAAAATCACGTACTGTTTGTTATCTAAACAAACAACATACAACGACTACATATGACTAAACAACAAAAATAATCTAAAAAAAAATATTCACATTTTTATAAGAGGATTTATTAAAGTTGCTTTATCTATCAATACTGTCTTATATTAGTAAATTATACATATTTAATAACATATAATTGTTCATACAAAGTATGTAAAGTTGTTCAAGAACTATAAATATTCGATGAAAATAACGAATGTGCTACTTTTTCTATTTAAAAAATTTGACATTTTATAATTTAAATTTTAGAGACAGGAGTGCACTGAATTCTTTAATTTTTCAAATGAGGGTAATGTACTAATTATTAAAAACTACTAATTATTATCAAACTGAAACAATAATATGCTTATAATAAATCCTTTTCCAATTTTTAACTTTTTCATGATATTCGTATTTAAAGGGTTTGGAATATAATCATTTGATTATACAATACTTCATATTATAATAATTTCAAGCAATTACTTGAAATTATAGTAATTACTTGAAATATTAATAACTTAGTTCATTTTTCAATTATTGATTCATTTCAACTCGGCTAATATAGATATAATTTTATTTCAAAAGTAAAAAATATATTTGCTAATTTATTTTAAGATCTTCAATCTTTGAGACCACAAAATGCATAATTATTAAACATTTCGTCATAATACATTCGAGATATTGAATAAAATGAATATAAGCTCTTTTAATATACTGCTGCTCTTATAAAAATTTCATAGCCTTTCTATACCACGTCAAGTTAATCTAAAAGCATTACATTTTTTGTTATAATATACTTCGTATGATTAATGATATGAAAAGTAACTGAAAAGAAGTATTGTTAGAAATTTTAGTAATTGATTAATAATATATGGGAATAGTTTTGTTGGCGAAAAAACCTTTAATAATTGAAAGCGCAGTCTTTGAATTGAATGTAAGATTTTGGTTCTTATAATGCATTTTTTAACTGGTAAAAAAATTTAGATTAAAAATTAAAAAATGCATTTTTGAAAAATCAGTCTGTTTTTGAGGTAAAGTTTTGAATTTTATACAAAACTAAGAATCAGTTGAATATAATGAAATATAAATTATTTTATGGGTTTAAAAATAAAATTTTGAAGGAAAATTATTAAGGGAAATTTTGAATAGAAAATTAATTTCTTTGCAAGTAATAAATGAATTTGAATGAAAAAAAAATAATTTTTGAAATAAATAATTTTCCTGAAGATTATATATGTTAAACTTAATATAAATTAGAAATGTTTCATTATTAATATGTTTAATTATATGCTTATTATTATGCTTAATTTTTTAATTAATATTAATACAAAAATAATTAATTAGAATTCTATATATATATATAACGTGAAAAGTTCAAGAATTAATAATATTAAACAAGGCGCAAGTATAATTAGTTCAGTTTAATTTTTAACTAATTTTGTAATTTATTACAATGTTCTTTAAAGAGGTTATGCATATAAAATATTGCATACATATAGATTATTGTATAGGGTTAACACCTTAGATTTCCTTACAAAGGTAGCATCGATAAAATACTTGAATCAAAAATAAAATACAAAATGTAAAATTTCTATTAATATTTCATTAAAAAAATTAATAATATGTATTAGAATAAGTAAACATGCCTAAAGCATTATAATAATAACTAATATCAAATATAAATATATTAGTTAGAAAATAAATTAACAATATTTACAATTGTTCATTCCCAACTGTATTCATTAGATAGTGACAAAATGATATGTCTTCTAATATTTTATTTCTGTATATTTGTCTTTGTAATATCTATTTTATAATATAATAATGAAGACAAATAAACATATATATTCATACAAATAATAACTATAAACTCAACAAGAAATTTCATTATATTTATCGGATGTCTGAGAATAAATTTACATTTAGCTAATTATTTTTGTTTTAGTCGCCTGGGTAACACAACAAATGACAAATAATTGAAAATATTCAGCTTCATTTCATAAGTTCTTATTTATATATACTTTCTTTAACAAATAACTTATTTTAGATATTAAAGTGAAGTCAGAAGTTTCTGAAGGTACAATAGACCTATGCCCTATTCATAAAAATTAACAAGTATTTTAAGTATTCATAAAAGTAAGGGTATACTTATTGATAAGTATTCATAAAAATAATAACTGTAAACTCAACAAGAAATTTTAATTTTATTATGTTTATCGGATATCTCAGAATAAATTTACATTTAGCTAATTATTTTGTTATAGTTGCCACCGTAGCATAACAAATGACTAATAATTGAAAATTTTCATCCGTACTGTAAACTTTGAAGTACTTACATATACTTTCTTTAGTAAATAACTAATTTTAAATATTAAAGTTCAACATTTATAATTCCATACACAACATTTAGTTAAATTCAAATCTCTGTTTATGTTTATTGTTTTAATAAAGTTAACCTTCATTAATTTACTAAGATTCGCAGTTACTTTACTTGGTAAAACTCCCTTGTCTATGGGAAATTAAAACGGTCGATACCAAACAAAGCCGAGCAGAAGTTTCTGAAGAAACAATAGACATATGCCATATTCATAAAAATTAATAAGTATTGGTAAATATTCATAAAAATAAAGGTATACTTATTGGTAAGTATTTATAAAAATAATAACTATAAACTCAAGATTTTTTAATTTTATTATGTTTAACGGATATCTCAGAATTAATTTACATTTAGCTAATTATTTTTGTTTTAGTTGCCTTCGTAACATAACAAATGACAAATAATTGAAAAGTTTTATCCCGTACTGCAAACTTCATTTGAAGTTCTTACATATACTTTCTTTAGCAAATAACTAATTTTAAATATTAAAGTGCAACATTTAGTTAAATTCAAATCTCTGTTTATGTTTACTGTTTTAATAAAAGTTCACCTCTATTAATTTACTAAGATTCACAAATACTTTACTTAGTAAAACTCCCTTGTCTATGGGAAATTAAAACGCTCGGTACCAAACAACGCTGAGCAGAAGTTTCTGAAGGAACAATAGACTGAGGTCCTCATAAGCTATTGATTATTTTCCTTGAAACAAGTCCCGTCTGCAGAGTAAACATTCGGTTATTAAAGCAACTTTCAGAGGACGCACGTTATTAAATATTCTTTATGATAATAGGGAATGACAAATAGAATTAAACTCCAACAACATGTGATGGATAACCAACCGTTAAAACGGCGTTGGAACCGTCCCTTTGTTTGAAGCATAATTGTAAATTCCTCGTCATTCTCCCTTGCAGAACAGTCGTTTAGTTTCTCCTGCCCTTGATGCAGCGGACTTTTCGTAAATAATTTTCCCCCTTTGTTCACATTTCTGGAAAAGTCCACGATGCATCTTTGATGGACTACGACTTTCAAATCTCTCTCTCCCCTTTTCCGCTACCAGCAACGAAATAGCCAGGAGAATTTTGGGACGAGTAAAGGATTAGAAAGACGCATTAATTGGAAGGTCACCAATTAATTCGGGAGCTACACCGGCGAGTAGAGGTGGGTGGCGTGTTTCTAAAATCTCCATGGGATTATGTGGGAATTTAGAAAATGCGGGCAACACGGACTGTGATTGATTGTAGGACATAAAATCGCTGGGTAAGCTGGAATTCTCCCTCACATACGCGGAATTAGTAGGTCAGAGTTCAGATTAATTTAACCTCCCGAGGTATTTCCGAAGATTATCCTAGCCGAAAAGAAATCGCGTGGCTTATTTTTGTAGCGTTTGGTACTTAAGGGGAACTCTATTTATTTCCATTTAAAACTAATAAATCAGTATTTATAGAACTTTTAAAGGACTTTCTACATATTTAAAATCTCTTTTTTTACGAATTATTTTAGTGTACATTGATACTTAAAAAGATCCATCAAAAATTCAATTATAATTAATTTGATGTAAATAAAAATAATTTGTAATTTATGGTAACATTTTGTATATGTTGTAATGTAATTTAGTTTAAAAACATAATTACAATATATACATCAACTTATTTTAGTGCAAATAGTTTTCATGTATATATATATATATATATATATATATATGCATATGTTTATGCATATGCATATGTGTGTGTGTGTAGCAAATACAGAAGCGTTTGAAGAATGTAGTCTCAACTAAGTGGTTTAAGTAACTAAATGGCTAAACTAAGTAAATGAAATGGCATGGGCCTTTTATTTTAACATGAAAATTTAACTGAATTTAAAGAATATGGTTTCAGTTTCAGGGCAATAACATACATAGAAGATGTATGTCTGAAAGGGTGTGTGTATGTCTGACAGTTAAAGAGATGAAATCAAGAAAAATTACTAAAATAGTTTTGGTTAGGTAATTAGAGATTGGAAAATACAGAAAATAAGAGAGTTATTAAATATTAATACTAAGTCAGCGATTAAAAGTAGAAATACAAAAAGGTTTTATTATGAGAAAATGGATTATCGTGCGGACCGGCGGAATAAATTAATTTGTTAATTTGATCGAAAATTTAGAAGTGAAAAGCGAGTGTTTTTTACAAATTTATTTACTTTTCTGAAGAGGCTGACATGCAACGCTTGCTTTGCAAGTCAAACTCGCAGCAATGTGAAGAAAAGATTCTATTATGGTTCACTAAATAAATTAAAATTAAAGTAATATCAAATTTTACATAAAATATAAGATACCTTAGTGATGTAAATTTGAATATAAATACAACAAAAAGGTTGTAAAGTAGTATGTTAAGATACAGAAGCAAGTTAGGATTCAAATAGAATGAATATTGAAAAATGTAGTAGGTTAAAATAAAAAAAAATAGGAATATAACTTTTTATTAATATAAAAGAGCAGTATGAATAAAAACTGAAACGAAATAAAATTTAGAAAAGAAAATGATTTTAATTTTAAACATAGTCGTTTCTAGAATAGTTTCATAGAATATCGCAAATTGTTTTTTGAGAAGAGAATATTCTTTTAAATTGTTTCAGTACATTTTTCAATTATTACTTAATCAAATATATTTTGTTACAAAAATCATTATGCTGTATAAAAAGAGATTTCATTTTTGTCTTTTACAAAAATTTGATAGTATTTTCCAATGCAGAAATTGACTTTTTTAGGCAATCTGAGAATCCACAATGTGCACGTATTTTTTTCTCAAAAATCATTTGAAAGGTGCACTCAATAAAATAAGAATATTATTAAAGACGAAATTTATTTAATAAAACCAAATCATGTTACTAAAATTATTTTCTGTATTACTTGATAAACTAAGATTTCATAATTATCTTTTCAAAAATGGGGTATTATTAATTAATTAATTAATTGAGTTCAGCTTCCTTAGTGTTCACAATCTGAATTAAGTTTATTTCTCAAGTGTCCTTGGAAAGGTGCAACCAATCATTATTTATATCATTACCATTATAATTACAGAATTCTTTATTAATTATTATCCGTTATTAATTTATCGTTATTATTAAACTTGTGGTCATTAATTTCATTACTTAAATTTCTTTTATTTTTGTACGTTTGCGTTTTGTACGTTTTCACTTCCATGTAATTCTTTACTGATATGAGAAGAAGAACATTGATTTGTTATCTTATTTTTTTCTACTTAGTTCAATTAACTTTGATTTTAATGTTTTTATGATGTTCTATGAAAACTAAATTAAAAAAATATGTATCAGTAGTATAAGAAATAAAGTATAAAAATTTAAATATACAGCACTAATAAATGTAGGAAAAGTTTGGATTCTGGTTAATATCTGGCATATAAATTTATTCACTAATATGTGTCCTTTAACAAAAATAATTTCAGAATCACAAACAAGCGCACAAAAAGAATACATCACGCACATTTAACAGTTTGGAAATATTTATATTTGAAAGTTCACTATAGAAAAGGGAGTGAGTAAAACACAGAATTGCGAAAAATTTAGACGAAACACAGACTCTTGAGAAAGGTGACACGTGAACGAAGAAAACTTTAAGAACGTTCGATTAGGAAAAAATATTAAAAAAAAAAATTGCAGAGGAATAACTGACAGAGGGAGAAAAAACTTTTATCGAAAATGGAGCATAGAGAAGTAACAGAGGTTACCAACGAAAATGATGAATGGAATCACAGAAACGCTGAGCTAAGAAATTCTGAAGCTTTCCACAACCTGAACACATATCACACCAACGTAATACCAACACCTTTCACTAAACTGGACCAGAACTACGTCTCAAAAGTATTGAATTCTCTTATATTTTAAAAAGCTTTTCATACCCTTACAATTCTACTGAATTGTGTTACAAACCCGTAATTCGGTCGAAAACTAAGTGGGTTGAGTCGAAAACTGAAACACCAAATACAGATTATGGCCGGATATGATGTATTCGCCGTTGAAGAAGTAGTGTTGGTAGTCAAATTCTGCGTACTTTACAATGTTGAAATTTTAGCTTTTGAAAGTAGAATTCCTTCCAAAAGTCTGCCTTCAAAAAGTGGTGAACGTAACATGATTATGATTATTGAAATGTTAGAATCGAGAGGAGACATTCACACAAATGTATCATTAATTTTTACAACACAAAGCAGACTACTAACTAACAAAGCAATCACTATAACTCGAAGGCTACTAGGTAAGGGGAAAAGTTCTCGACCTGTCAATGAAAGACTGCGACTTTCAGTTAAACAATAATTTTATTTTTCTATATAATCTCCCTTGACTTCAACACATTTGGTCCAACGTTTCTCCAACTTCAAGAATACTTCCCGGAAGTTATAGTCTGGAAGGTTGTGAAAATATTCACCTACGGCCCTCTCAACTTCTTCATTGGATGCGAAGCGTTTCCCAGAACTAAATTTCTTCAAATTTGGTAACAAATGAAAGTCTGATGGTGCCAAATAAGGAGATGGCCGAGCAAATCGTACCCCAAATACTGCAGTTTTCCTTCAGTAACGCACCCTTGTGCACAGAAGCGTTGTCCTGGTGAAAGATGACTTTTTTTCTTCTTCAATCCAAGTCTCTTCTCGCGAAATTTGGCATCCAGCTAATCATGAAGGTTGGAGTAATATTCGCCTGTAATTGCTTTACCTTTTTGCAAGATAATCAATTAGCAAGATCCTTTTCCCATCCCAAAACACACTGGCCATTATCTTTCCGGAAGATGCGATGGACTTCCCTTTCTTTTGTGCTGAACCACCGGTTTATACCCACTTCTTGGACTGCTGTTTTGTTTCTGGCGTGCAGTGGTTTTCCCATGTCTCATCCATGGTGACAAATCGCCAAACAAAGTCGGTCGAATCCCTATTGAATTGATCCAAAGATTGCTGTGAAAATCGTTTGCGCATTTGCTTTTGATCGGCATTCAGCAAATGCGGCACCCATCTTGAGCAGAGCTTTTGCATCCCTAATTCTTCGTGCAAGATATTTCGCACACTTTCTTCCGATATTCCAACAGCCTCAGCTATCTCACTCATCTTCACTTGCCTATCGTCAAAACACAATATCTTGCACTTTTTCGATGGTTTCCGGTAAGGTTGCGTCCGGTATGTTGGCGGGTCCGGTATGACACCTTCACGTGGGTCACCTTCGAGGGATGTGCGACCATGTTTAAATTCAGCTGCCCCCTTTTTAACGATTGACATGGGAGGAACAGAGTCCCCGTTAACTTTTGTCAACTTCGAATGAATTTCCTTAGGGGTTAATCCATCCAAAACGAAGAATTTTATGACCGCACGATATTCAAGTTTATCAATTTTATCGAAAAACACGCAAGAATGCAAAAATTCATGTAAACAAACTAATTGTGAGAAAAAATGAAACTTTCATACGAACTAATGAGCACGTCCACCCCAGGCAGGAAACATAAATGTTTTCTGATTGGTGCACCATCTCTGTGTCAGGCTGAGAACTTTTCACCTTTCTCTAGTAAACTACCACTAACAACTCCATGAATATCTAACTTCTAATTTTTAAAACGATAAAACATCTACTGTTGCCACACACTGTTGTTGAGTATATTTTATTTAAACATTTTCTTTTTCTCTTCGCATACTCCTATATATCTCGTGTGAATTTATGGTTCATCCAGTTTATTTAAATATTTGGGTTTTTTTGCTCCACCTACTGGCCCGCTATATAGTTATCGTGAGAAGGCATGGCAGATTCTTACTCACCATGATAATTTTTATTTTATTTTATCAACATGAAGATATAAGGCAATTTAAAGTGGGGGCATCCAGCTTAATTGAGGATAGAATAGACCAAAAAACAATAAATCCGAATGGTATGAATGTTATAAAATCACGGCAAAGGAAATAAAAAAATAAATTTAATCGAATGAGTCGATATACAGATTACCCATAAAAGTTAGAATGTAATGTTTGCAATGTTAAACAAACAAAGAAAGAAAAATATCAATAAATCATATTCTTGCAAATTATGTTTATCAGTTATCGTTCAAAACTGAAAAAAGAAAACAGATTAAACAAAAATAAAATCCCGAACAGTTTTATAAAAAATGCACACGAAAGTAATTTAATGAAACTCTTGAAAGAAATTTAAATAAACCAATAAGAATAGCTCTTGAAAGAAATTTAAAAAAACAACTATAATAAACAATAAGAAATATTGAAAATGGTCAAGAACATCGCTGATCTATTCTCTCCAAATCAATACTCATATATTTTATGGGTAATAATAAAGTGTTGTGGTTAACATAACAGAGTGTAGATAATGAAGAACCGGAATGGTTATATAAACAGAAATGTTAACTGAGCAATTAATTATACACAGACTATAAGCAGTTGTTATGAAAATGTAACAATGTAAAGGGTCAACGCAATAAATGAATCTGTTATTCGGGTTAGAAAATCAGGAATAGCAAAGCTGGTGTTATCACAAAAATATATTCGATATATCATGAACGAATGTTTTAGTGACTATCTTCACAAATTGGAATGGAAAAAGGTAACTGATAAGTTTAATACCATGGTAGACTTTTGAAAATTCTATGTTTAAATTCAGTTTATATAAATATATAAGAATTTTTAAAATCCCTTTCGTTGTATTTTCTCAAAATTTAAATCTTTCATGTCTTTAAATAATTTTGTTAGCATTATACAAGTCAGATCAAATATTGTTACTCTTGGTTCTTATTTGATTAACTGACTAAAAAAGCTGGATTACATTGTGAATAATATAAAATATATTGAATAGAACTATATTTGTATAAAATTTATTGATGTAATGGGATTTTGAGGTAAAAGAAAATATTTTGGGATTAAAGGAGGATACAAAAGTAAAATGAGTGGCAATGATAGTATTAAAAAAAGTAACATTAATATATAAATAAAAATAAGAATTAAAATGTACTTGCAAATAATTTTTGGTAAATGTCCAATTAGTAAAATAATTTTTTTGTTAAATTTAATCCATTTTTAATTCATAAAAAGAAATAATTTTCATCAAACCAACATTTTTCTCATTCATCGTTGCATTATATTATTCACAGTACGAAAAAAATATTTACATATTTTTTTAAATAAAATAATAAGTAAATTTTAATTAATAAATTTTTATTATTTTTTTTATTTATTTCATAATTAAATGATTAAATCTCACTTTTGAAACATAATATTTTTCGAAGTATTCAAAAATATTCTAAAACATCCTTCTCATACCAAAAATACAAAATTCTTACTTTTCAGTGGTAGATAGTCTCCATTTAAATGCACCCATATTTATCCATAGCAAAACATAAAACAAAAAATACTGATAAACTTCTAAAATTCTACAATAAATATATTTCCAACAATTGCAGTTATTAGATTCAATCAATCAAATCCTTTCCACTTAAGCTCATAGCAGACATAATAGTTTATTTTGTGAGCAATGAAAACGATTTGATCTCAGATTGTTTTATGTCAATAGTTAATACCATTATTTTGGAGAATTGGTGATTAGATTTCTTTTCTCCAAAAGACACAATTAAAAAAATTCACATAAAAATAATTTATTACCTTTATTTATAGTTAGTTTTATTAACCTGATAGAAGATAGATTTTTTTTTTTTTCAACCTAAATAATTTTCATACTTAAAAATAAAAGGATGAATAAAAAAATATTTATTCAATATGTTACATATAGATGAGTCTAGAAATTGGAAATTATTAAAGATTACCTTAAGAAATTATTTATTTACAAACATAATGTAAATAATTAAAAAAAAATAATAATCTAAACAATAATTAACATAGCATAATCTAAACAAATAATAATCATAATAAATCAATGGACAATATAAACAAATAATACACATAATAAAATAATAAAATAATCTAAACAAATAATACACATAATAAAAAAATAATAAACATAATCTAAACAAATAATAACATAATAAATCAATAAACATAATATAAAGCAAATAATTTTATTTCTTCTGAAATTCAAATAAACTTTCTTCTTTCGATTTCGATTCTCTTCTTTTCTTTTCTTTCGATTCTTCTGAGATTCAAATAAACAAGTCGAAAATTCATTCATTATTATTTTCATGTATTTTATGTATATATTTTTCATTAATGAATTCTAGAACAATTAAAGCTGTTAAATATTTAAACTTATTTCGGAGAAAATCTGCAACTATTGTAACGGAAACATTAAAATTTTCCTTTTATGAACAAGCAAGAAATATAAATAATTAAAGATTATTCTTTCGATATCCACATTAAAAGCGATGTTTTTCTGGAGACAAATTAAAAAAGACATGTTAATATTTTTTGAAAATATGCGCAATTTTAACTTCCTTCTGGTTGTCCTTAAAATTCTCCTAACTTGTTAAAAGGTTTATACTAAAGGATAAATGCATTCTAAGCTGAAATACCAGGGAATTACATGAATAAACAGTAACATCTTCAAAGAGGACTTTAAAATGTAACTAGTCTTGAACTGCTGTTCAGTTTGTACTGATAAGAAATTCAACAAGCAATTCATCTTTCGAAGTATTAATTTAACAATAACCATTCACTATACCTCCTTTAAAAAAATTAGCTCACACTCATGCAGAAACAGTCCACCAAAAATTTCATAAATCTAAAATCATTTTTCATTTTTGTTATTTATTATGAATAAAGTTACAAAAGTGTTATAAAGTTAATTATGGAAGTTGTATATGTTAAGATATCCAAAAAAAAATAAATAAATAAATAAATAAAAAAGAGAAACTAAACGAAAGCTCAGAACCTAAAAGAACATTCACACTATGTCGATCCAATGGCAGTCAAATTATTTCCGGTAAGAATAAAAAAGCTACTGATAGTAACCTCCAGAATGTCACTACATCTGCGCGACTTATGTCCAGAATAAACATACCGTTTACGTTTTATGAATAGTTTAATTAATTTTACCAGAAAAAAACATCTGCTCAGTAGCTATTTTTAAGCAGAACACCCACACTGTTTCGATCCATTGGCTGTCAAACTATTTCCGGTAAGAATAAATAATATGAGAATTCTCTACTGTGAGTAATCTCTAAGTAGAATGTCACTAGTCAATGAAGAATGTCAATGGATGTCAAGTCATATCAATGAAGAATGTCACTACATCGATGAGACCGATGTCCAAAAAAAAAAAAAAAATAATAAAACGGACCGTTTAAGTTTTATGAATAGGATAAATAGTTTTACATTTTGATATTACAGAAATGTATATTTAAATTTAAAAAAATCAATATATCAATTTATGTCTGACTATGTATCAATATATGAACAAAGAATATGAGTACATTAACGAAAACCTTTCTTGTTTTGTTTTTCTAAAGAAACACATTAAAATAGCTCTGTGTTCTATTAAATTCAATAAATGTTCAGTATTAATATATTTCTTTCCAAGAAAATGTTTTTATATTCCACATTTTAAATCTTAAATGGTTTCACACCTTTAGATATCCAAAAAAATGTATAATAATAATAATAATAATAATAAAAAAGCAGGAAAAAAAAAAAACTCTCAGAGCAGTAATTGTTTTCTAAGTAAAACATCCAAATTGTGTCAATTCAATGCTGGTGAAACCATTTCGGTAAGAAAAAGAAACGTGAGGATTCTCTACTGAGAGTAATCTCCAAGAATGTCAAAAAATAAACAGACCATGAATAAGTTAATTAATTTTACCTTTTTATCTTACCAAAACTCATACTTAAATTTAAAGAAATATATGTATGAATTTATGCCTAGATATGCACCAATATATGAACAAAGAACATCAGTAAGTTAACGAAAACATTCCCTGCTTTGCTTTTGTAAAGAAACGTGTTAAAAAGCTCTGTGTTCTATTAAATTAAGTAAGCGTTTAATATTAATATATTTCTTTCCAAGATAAATTTTTTCATATTCCTCTTTAGAATAAATTAAAGCTGAAAAAGTACTCACACTTTTCTTTGTACACAAAAAAATATTCTGTATTAACATGCTTTATTTTTAAAAATCGTTAAATATTCATTATTTAGTCATGGGTGATTTTCTGAATGAATAAATAATTAATTATCATACAACAGTAGTGGATGGTTCAATACGACAAACTCTTTATAATAAAAATGTTTATTTTTTGTACATTAAACTCGATATTTTTTGTTAAGTATCCAATTAGTAATTTTTTTTTTAAATCTTCTTTTAATCTATAAATAGTAATATTTTCATCAAAACATTTCACAAACTATTTAATCTATAAATAGTGATATTTTCAACAAATAATAATTTTCATTCATAAATGATGAAAAGTATTAATGAAAATGTTAAAATAATAATTTTTATCATTTTCATTAACCAACATTTTGTCTTTCATCGCTGTATTTGTTACACACAGTATGAAAAAATATTTAATATTTTTAATTGTCTTCTTTATAATAAAAATGCTTTTTTTTTGTACATTAAACTCGAATCTTTAAAAAGAAGTTACATGCTTTAGAATAATGTTAAAAATGGTCAATTAAGAATTATTTTAGAAGTATTAACATAGATTATTATTATTTTAGATTGAAATAATATTTTTTGTATCCCTTTTTGTGCGGATATTTATTTTTCCTATCTTTCCTATCTTTTCCTATTTTTTTTGTGCGGATATTACAGACAGGAGAATGTAATGTGACAAGAAAATTTATGACAGTATGAATGTAGTGTAAAATTAACTTGGCTACTCAATTTACGTTTATTTGGCATTGATACGGCAATAAACTCAAAAAGTTTAAGGAATGGACACCAAAAGCTAAAATGAAAATGTTACATTCCTAATTTAAGCCGAACTTTAGCGATATTATTTAAAAGAAAGTCCCCTCTGTCTCTCAGACACCGTATAGGTACAATCCAGCTGTTTTAGATTTATTTATTGCGGAAAAAGACTACATTTTTTTTTTAAGGAAAAAGCCTACCCTAATTCACTGACACTCAATGGTGACCTTTATTCTGTTTCTTTCCAAATTAAATGATTGGCAGAAAATCAAAATATCAATCAATCGTCTGCAGAAAATCAAAATATATTTTGTTACCATTCGTAGAATTCATAGAATTCTTCATGAATATATTCCTCATCGTAAATTTATAATTCACTTTTTTTTTCATATTAATTTATATTTTTATTGAACAAAATGATAAAAAATTATTTTTTCCGAGATTTCGATGTTTGTTAATTTTGGTAATTTTTATTAGGAAAAAAAAAAAACCTAAGTAAAAAGTGCAAAGGACGAATGTGACGTCTCAGTCACGAATGGAAAACACGAATAAAGATAAAAAGAATTATGGTCAAATTGTATAGAAGAAATTATTGTGAATGAGCATTTATAAATACAAAACATTTTGAGAATAAATAAATAAGCTTATATAAAAGTCTTTTTGAACAATTAACTTTAATTTAAAGAAAAATTCTAAATCTGGCCACCAGATGGCATCAAATGCTGTGTAGAAAATGGTTTATATTAATTAAAAAGATGTGAGTAGACATTGCTTGTAATTTTTTTTTTTGTAGACATAAGGGTAATGAACAAAAAGTTAAGAAGAAAAATAAGGACACTAAATGTTAAAGTTTTTTTTTTTTTTTTTTATTAGATTGGAATCAAGTACTTACAAACATTATTTTATATATAGATATTTCTCAGATGGAATTTTGTATTTCAACTTTTAAGCTTACAAGTTTAAGTTCAGAACCTCAATTCTGCTATTTAAAATGCTTATGCTTTTAAGTACTTATGCTCCATGTCCCTCAGACACCGTATCATGGATACGTATCATGGATCGTATCATGGATATTCATGGTTAACTGGTTTCCTAGAAAAAAAGACAGAATCTCGTACCTACAAACATTTATTGATATTTCACAGATGTAATTTTATTTCACAATCTTTCAAGTTTAGTACAAAGGAATATTAGGTAAAATTTTAATAGCAATCTAAACTGCATCGAAATAAAACAAAGCTAGAAGTTTAATTAACATGAAGAACACAATAAGTGATAAAGTTAAATTACTTTTGTCAACATACCTCGTAATAGGTAATAGCTCTTTTTCCACAAAAAAATAAACAGCACTCGCATCAAAGATTAAAGACTGTCGGTAGAAACTGAGTATCTAAATTAAATTTATTTGGAACGTCCTATGAAATTTAAATATATTACAGGTGCTGCTTTCTGATAACTTGCTTTAAAAGTTGAATAGAATTTAAGAACTGCGATATAATATACATTTTTTTTTTATGCTAGACTTTTTATTGTCCAATTTATAATTTGGGATCATTGGTCCATAATCTTAACCCATGCAGGCAAGTCAACTTTGAAAAGACATTAAGTAAATATATATATATATATATTTTTAACAAACTAAAATGGTTCTCCAAAATTCATGGGTTATAGGTTAAATGGGTCTTTCGAGGTAAAAAGAAAAATATAAATTCAATTAAAATTATTTTTTTAAGAATTATAAATAACACTAAAAATTTAAAAATAATTTTATTCTAATTACAATAATTCTAGCTCGATCCAATCATAAATTATTTTTGGTTTGAAAATACGTCATTAGAATGACATTATTTAATCATCCACAAAGTAAAATAAAAGGATTTTGAATAAATTTAATGAAACTCATAATTACAATTTAAATATCAAAGAGATAGAGAAAAAAATTACATTTTAATTCCACTAACGCATGAAATCCCATTACACATCTGGCACATTGAACGAATAAATTGACGCTAAACGTTTTTTTATCGTTCAGCAAACATTCATCATTTAATCTCGTTGTCAGTTAATAAGGGTTCATTTCAATTTCGATTCGTTCAATTCAAGGTTTAATCAAACGTTTAAAAAACTCTAACTCATTTCTAATGCGAGAGTTAAAGCAAACAATGATTTCATTCGTTTCATCATGGAATCCTTTGGCAGTGAATTTTTTGATTGCCTGTGATAATATCGAGTTATATGCATAGATTTCTTCTTTGATCTTTTGAGCATCCATGTTGAATATATTTGATTTAAGAAATCATTTGAGGTTATTTTAGATTATAAAATAATACATTATCGCTGTTCTACAAACATTAGATAGAAACAAATTATTTGGAAGTTTAATGCAATACAGTATATCTCTCTGTTCCAAAAATGGTTTAGTTCAATTCTAATTTTTTATTTAACATAAGACTAATCAGTTTTTAACGAATTCGTTCACTTAAAAAACAATGATCACTTTAAACTGAGAATTTAGATTGATAATTCCTTTTTTCAGGTCTGTTAAGTAGTTTAAAAGGATAATGATAATTGTTTTTTTTAGTTTGATTGAATTATATATTTCCAAAGCATGATTTATGTTTCATGTTTGATCTAAATGGAATTTCTTTTTAAATACATTTATTACCATCATTTTTTAGTTTTCAATGTTTGGCAATGTATTGTTGAAATGAAATTAAAAATTTTCGGCAGGTGTTTAACTGAAAGATTAATTGCATTTTCAACATATTGTTTTGTTATAATAAAATATGTTAATCTAAAATTTAATTAATTACGAGTTTAATTATGAAACGAAACTAATAAATAATAATTATGAAATTATTAATTATTGAATTGAATTAAAATAAATATTAATTTAAAAAAAATATGTCATTAATAAATGAAAATGTGCTATACAACATATGGATTGCTATATTTTAAAATAATGAAAATATGCATTTTAATAGCCCTTTTAATTAACATTTTATAATTAATAATATCTGATGTTAATAGCTTTATAAAAGTTTTTAACACGTTGTATAAATATTATAAGCGTTATCATTTTTTAAAAATGACTTAATGTAATCCCTTGTTTGTCTTTTAACCAAAAATATTTACGAAATCTCATTTTTAAATGTGTATTCACTTTAAAAGTATTTTACTTCCCAAATTCAACAAAAAAACAATTTTGATAAAATGCGTTTTCTATTTATGTCATACTTAAAGTTTTAAACATAGGAAAGTTTCTGCAATTTTCTCTCGGGTGCTATAAAAATAAGCATATTTAGATATAGCTGAAAATAAAATCATTCAATTTTTTTTTGTTTGAAATAATGCATACATGCATTGGAAGTAGGAAAAAAACTTGCAAATCATTGTATTGCTTACATATATGCATTTGAATAAAGTGAGTCCACATTCTTTACAGAAAGTATATCCATTTTTTCTACCAGCCCATTTCAGATTTCCTTGATTCCGTATTGAGAAAACTCTCCCACTGTAAACTTCAAAGAAAACGATGCAAGTCAGAAAAAAGGTCTGCTGTACCGTTTGCATAGATCTGCCTATGGCTCCAAGGTATACAAACCGATATATCTCGAAAAGCAATATCAAATCCATACGGTAAAGAATTCCACATTGGAATGTAACGTAGAAGTTCGTGGCGAAATAACGAAAAAAATATATATAATATTGTTTTTTGTGTGATAAAATTTTCACCAAACAATATTGTTTTGAGAAATAGACTGTTCAAAAGTGTAAATATGATTGGAACATTACGTTTTTTTCATATAAGGGAGTTTTGCTTAAAGAACATTTGCCAAAAAAGGTTCCAATTCTCAAAGGTTCAATGTATTATATAAGGTTAATTTTAATTGTTGCAACAAAAAATATAATAAATTTTGATAAAAAGATCATTTTAATTATGACAACAGCACATTTTTAGTATGTATTATGTTATTTATGAAACAACCAATAGTAATTTTCCACAACTCACATGGTTTACATTCATTTTCATAATTCATTCAATTTGATTTGGTAAAAATCTTATATATTTTACTGTGTTTTTATTTATTTATTAGTAGTATTTTTTTTATTGTGCATATTTATTTATTGTTTATTAAATTATTTACGAAACAATAAATAGCGTTTTTACATTCAACATGCGATTTTATTCGAAATTCATTCATTAGTAAAAATCATATATATTTTCATATTTATTTATTTAACAGTATTATTTATTTTTATTTGTGTATTTATTAATTTATTATTTATTTTTATTTACGGAAAGCAAATAGCGTTTCTACTCCAGCAAGATTTTATTGATAACTCATTCATTTTAATTTGATAAAAATCGTAGATTTTTGTGTATTTATTTATTAATAGTGTTTTTGTGTATTTATTCATTTTATTCATTAATCAATTATTTATGAAACAATCCATAAGTTTTTACATGCATGTGGTTTTATTTTATAATTATTCATTTAAGCTCGAAAAATCACATATTTTACTGTATATTTATTTATTTATTATTATATTTTACTGTATATTTATTTTTTTTTATTACAAACATTTATTTATAAAAGTGTTTTTAAATAAATAATAAAATTCTTAATGGCGAAGCAAGTAGAAGCAATAAAATGTTAAAATGCAAGTAAGTGTAGTAAGTAGAAGCAATAAAAGTGTTTTGCATTGAAGAATGCCGTTCTATTTATAATTCACTCATTTGAATGTCATAAAAATCCTATATTTTATTGTGTATTTAATAAAGCATGAAGATTAAATGAAAACAAAATTTTAATTATCTAAAAATATCATTCTATGCTAACTTAACACGCAGTATAAATCATGATGAGACAGACATTGGCACATTATTCAAAAGCTCAAAAATTTACCTATCCAAACAATGCCATTCCATTCTGATTCATACGAAAATGGATATTGCTAAAAGATTTCCTATATATGTTTTGAGTGACAAATTTTGCAACAGACAAAATTGAAAAATGCATCAAATTTTAATAAAAGCCAAAGTTTTTTTAATTTTGGCAACACTTCAAAAATAAATTAATTATTCTGATTATATTAAATTAATAAATATATTTTTTTTAAAAATGCATAAAATTTTAAAATTTTATATTTTATTTAATTGTCTAATTTGGTAAAATTCAAACAAGTATTATTTCATACAAATAATAGAAATTTATTTAATTTTAATTTTAGAAGCAAATTTAATTTATAAAATGATCATTTTTTGGCAATTTGGCATTTTAATTAATTATTCTCTGATATTTATGAAACAAATAATCGTAATTTTAACATCCAACATGTGGTTTTATTCATAATTCATTCATTTTAATTTGATAAAGTCATATTTTTACCTGTTATTTATTTATTTGTAGTATTTATTTTATTTGTGTTTTTATTTATTATTTTTACTTATATATTATTTATGAAAAATCAATAGCATTTCTACATCCAACATGTGGTTTTATTCATAATTCATTCATTTTAATCATGACAGTTTCTGCAGTACTCAGTGTTTCGCGTTATAAGCCATGCCACCCTACAAAAGATAATTCCTTTTACAAAAGAACCTAAATGAGGATTTAATTAAAACTCATGAATTATTTCATTTTCCCCTCTCGGATTTTTGTAGGCGTAACCAGCTCGCTTAATAGCAATACGTAATGGC